>OY982560.1:660002-817945 GCA_963859945.1 Euplagia quadripunctaria | reverse complement strand
AAACGAATTTTAAATGTTTGTAAATGAAGTTTCTATATATTGTATGTTTACGTCGGCCGAACCTCCTCGGCCACACGCGTACGACAGCCGTACGACTACGACATCTGAACCTCCTACCTCAAACCTCAAAAGTAACAAATGATTCATATGAATATACAATTTACATTGTTCCGAAAACCATTTACAATACGCAATAAGCATATATAGTCTAAATAAGAGTTTATTATAAAGAAATATTTACGTAAAATGTTTATATAGCAAAAATATCGTATTATTATCTCCAGAAGAAGTATCATATTCATTTCTTTGGTGCTTAATGGGCATTCGCATATTTACACCTTGTTACACGTGATCAACCACAATGCTGTTGTCTATATATAACTATATATCTATATATCATAATATACGAACACTCTGTAATTGTCTATTCTAGCTATAATGTTTACTTGAATTAAGGGTGCGTTCAGACACACGGTCTCGATCGAGCGCTCAGGTCTGAACTCGCCCTTATCTTCGCATAGTCTATCTCAATTGTTTTAGATTTCAAAAAATGAAGTAAGAAATTGATATTAAATTTGCAAACATTCGTATTTATTCAATGTTTTTGACGTAACACTACGCATGTACTGATGAATTTACTGCCAACTTCTCATAGAAAAAACTGACATAATGAATAGATAAGGTATGATTTTTGGTGCGTTAATTATAAATATATGTTTACTGTAAGTGAGCTGTTTATGTGGACATGATCTAGTTTATTTCGTTTATTTAAATTATATTAAGCATGTTGCCGGAGGCCGCGCGCTTCTCCCGACCCGACTACACATATCACTCAGAGACAATTATTTACAACATAGTACGCTATAGTCACACGTCGCATCCTGTTTTCTCTGCATATCAGGCCGCTTGTATATTTTTCCTATGTCGGACAGCGCTGCGGCCTCCATTTTTTGTTACCTGAATAAATATTATTAATAATTAATTACGATTTGTGGTCCAATGTTAATGAATCATAATACTTTTAACTAGATAGTTGTAAAAGAGCGATTGATTAAGGTGTAGCCTAGTTCACTACGAGATATAGGCAGTTTATTAACATTTCATTCAATGCAAAGACAAGATCCTTCTATGTATACACTAAATTTGATAATAAATCTTAAATGTACGTAAGTGAAGGAATTGTTAGTTGGCGTCGTAAATATTATATAATGTTGAGCGCACGCCCAGTTCGCCCCTAAACTTAGTTCCCTTATGAATAGATACGCAATATTTTTATAATTGAAATAAATTATATCAAATTAGACGTTAGTGCATAAGACTTGTCAAGATAGCGTTCAACGAACGGACTGTGCGTGTGCTCGTGAACTGTGAGGGTCAGCGGAGCCTTAGGTGAGAGACGAGTGTCGGCGGGACGAGTGTACAATGGGTGCTATGACGAGGGACCGACAGGCGGCAGCACGCTCGGGGTAGACTCGCACACATACAATAATATATGACTCCAGTCCAACCAGAATACAGGTTTAGAGATATATTTAATAGACCAGTGGATTAAGTCACTTTATATAGGTGAAAGATCTCAGTATCCAAACTTCTTCGAACAAAACCAGTGGCCGTTTCATGTGATTAAAATTTATATATATTATAACCAAAATTGTGGAATTTTTAATGGTATTTTTATATAGCTAGATGGAATTCTCAGTAACTTTCGTTTCGGCAATACTTCGTATGCTTTTGTAAATATAACTGTAGGTTTTAATTAATTTATTTTCGTCTGTAACGCGAGAGGCGTGGCGCCGCCATGCAAGCGTCCACTTGTTTCCTTTATTAGGAAATTTCGTTTGGTAGGTTACAAATTTTATTGTAATATATCTTTATCATTAAATTAGTAGGTAATGCATGGACCACGGGATGGAAGGTGAACGCTCTCAGAATTTATAATTCGGCTAGTGTGAGATGCTAATCGACATTGTGAGATACTAGTTACCGGTTAGTAGGCAAAATGTTTGAGCAAGCATTTAAAAAAGATGCTCGGGGAGATAAAATAATTTTAGTCGAATTGATGTTGTTGAATTAAAAATCAAAGTTTCTAATTACTAATGTACTTAAATTTTCAATGTAAATTTTAAAGGCACCTCGAAAATTATGGTTAATGAAATTATTTTAAATTGAACCTAGTCTTAGTATCATAATTTGATTTAAATTAATTAACTTCGGACGCCGTATCGATACGTGGCGTCGTTAGTGGTCTGTCTGTTGTGACCGCAGATGATTGCACGACAAAATTATTGTAAAATACAACTGTGTTAATGTAATAATCCAAACGCACACCCTCACGACCCATACGAGTTATTGTGGTGTCGCTAGATAGGTGAAATATGAGAATATAAAGCGCGAAAGCAATGAAAGGTTAGTGAATTCGGTGATAGAGGGGGGCGCTGCGGGCGCGGGAGGCGCGGCACATCGAGCATGTTTTATCGTTCATTACTATTTCAATGTACGTATTCCTGTTGTTTGATAAATTAATGTCCAATATTCGAATACGTAATTCATTCCGGAGAGTGTGGTGTGTAACGTCTGTGTCGACAACGAGTTCCGTATGAACGTGTAAAGCTTAGTTTCAGCTACTCGTTACAAGATGTCGCTTTTAGTTTTTGCTTATTGCAAAATTGTTTTTATTCTGAGAGTTGCGTGCGATACAGTGATTTTGCGTTATAGTTGCTTTTAGTTGTATGCAGTTAAAGTCCGATATTTTACTTGTAATTTTAGTTGTTAATTTTACAAAATACTGTATTTTCTGCCCCCTAGTTAAGTTATTTTTCTATGTATAGTTAGTTATAAGTGTAAATGAATTAGCACATAAATTTGATGCATGATGATAATGTTAATAAAATATCCACAATAAAATCACAAACTTGTTTTCGTACCTGCATCCCTACGAGACCGTTATAAACGACAACGACGCAATTGTACCACGTTGGCACGTAGTTATGGTCTATTAGTTTTTACTCCTCCTTGGACTTTTTCATATATTTGCCGATAGACAACCTGAGACACTTCACATATGGCCGTGTGATCCCAAAACTAGGACGAGCCTTTACAATGGCAACCAGACTGCTGATAAACATACTAATTTATAACTAAATACGTACATATTATAGATGAATTACACCCAGACACAGGACACATGATAGTGCTCATCACACAATTATTTGTCCTGGGTGGGAATCAACTCTCGACCATTATTTACTGTCAAAACTCCTTATTGCACAAGGAGATTAAACTTCGTAAACGTAAACTGTAAAATCTGATACTATTTACGGGTACCGTACACTTATTACAATTTGACTAAATGAGATACCTAAGTGGTAAACCACCATGAGCTACGAGACCTTGGAAACTTTTTAATTGGCGTCACTCACTTAGTTTTACATGTACCAGTTAAAAAATATTGCTGCCTTGGTCTATACATATACATGTGCTACTACTTGGACTTTCTTCCTTTAAAAAATATTCGCGACTTTGATACATATTAGATCTGGGCTGACCATCAGTGAGCCTTATCGGTGCGATTCAATTGAAACGTCGAGTAACCGAGTTCCCGAATTACACTGTCCAATATTTTAAATTTAAGAAAATTCACGTAGTCACACTTACGTGTAAAACGGAACGAATTGGTTCCAAATAGCCAAAAAAAAAATTATGTAGTAGAAAAAAAAAACGAATCCCACCTACATTCCCAATACTGTGACTTCTGTACACAAGCAGAGACTCACGAAAACATCAAAATTGACACTCGGCAAGTCCCTGGAAAGGTCTTGGAACCCGCAAAAAAATTAATTAGAAGAATATTCGAGGAGTTAAAAATATTATAATTCTACTTCTCTACTTAGCAAGGCGGAAGACAGAAGACGTGTGTAAAAGGAGAGGCACTACCGAGCTCATTACACTTTGGTCCTAAATGAGCATGTTTGTTTCCAAAACTTAAGTACCTACTCAGTACAACAGAAACTGATTGATGACAATAAATACACCCAATTTCAGTGCAAATATCACTGTAATGGAGTAATAAATAAAACAATACCTATGTAGGTTTATACGGTTTATGCTACACATGTCATACTAACCCTATAGGTATATTTCAGAAATGTTTCTGACTTTACTCTTAAAAGGAGTAGTACTAAGTAATAAGCCTTCAAATCCAGAACAGAAATACGTATGTGATGTGAATAGATCTTAGATAATGTTTCAATAGGTTTAAGCAAGAAAAGCTTCTCTCACCCGAACTGTCTTGGCCCAAATTGAAGACATTGTAGAAAAATTATCTAAGTGGTGAAACATACAAAATTTTAAATTGTTTTTGTGAACCTAATAACATTTAGGTATATATAAATATTAATGTTTTAAATTTTAGAAACACAAAACAAATTTGGTAAAAACAGACTGCTGGTAAATCCACCACTGGGTAGGCACATTTTCCGAGACGAAACCTGATTGACTCAGTTGTAGCGTCACTCTTACATGGCACGTAGCCTATCTATCCTCTTTTTATTGATAGTGTTGCGGAACCCTAAATTGACACGCGGGGCGCCATTTGTTAATCAGTAACAGAACTAATAGAATTGTTGCGATCGTCTAGATTGAAACTCTTGGCGCCATCTGTTAACAAATAACGGAATTAATGCAATGGTTCAAGTCGTTGTAGAAAGGGATATCTAATCAAACAATTCTTTCAAACGACATCGACACGGAACAATTTGACTAGATTTTCAATCGAATCGTGTCGTGTGTACGCAAATCGTCAGGACCGCCCGAATTGATCGTGTCACATCAAATCGTTTCGTGTGTACGCTAATAGGCCAATATTATCATTTAGTCTACAAACCTACAGATGGCATACTGAGTGAGTACATGTATGCCATTTTTTTACAGCGGTGTCTATTTACGCGTTATTAACGCGTTTCATCAGTTCGGCGGTTATATTTATATTATATGATCAATACAGGTAGAATTTCTTAAAAAATAAAAACTATTGTATACGGTAACCTTTCTTACAAACGTCCGTCTAGCACACAATCAAATAAAATAAAAATTGGTGATATAGTTGTTACGTGTTGACGCGAAATCTGTTCGTAAGCCAATTCAATCACAAATCACGTGGATGTGGATGCCGTTTTTACGCGATTTTTCGGGAAAAGATCACGAACTTTCTGTAAGATATAATAGTCGGTATAAAAAGGTCGCCAGTAACTGGTGTGTGTAATCACAAATCCTGACTCGTAATAGTATACAGGCTTTAGGTTCACCTCACACATTAAAACTAAAATGTCATTGCACATTCTAATCGGTTCCAGAGATATTTCTCCCGAAAACGCTCAAGTTACATAATTACATCAATGCCATATTTTAGGCGTATTAAATACAACCGCATTTTAAGCCTCTGATTGCACTTTAAATACCTAGCTTTCTCAATCCCCGAAATTCAAGTTATCAAACAGCTTGGAACGCTCAAAGCTTTTTTTAAAAGTAATTGGACAAATCAAACGATACTGAGTGTAGTATATTACTGACAATAAAATCTAATTTAGTAGCCGTACATAATGTGATTGTTAAAGTAGCCTTTTTCGGTTTTATGTTGATGGTATAGAATCTATGTTCTTCTATTCACTATGGGCTGTAACCATGAACAATTGATCTGACGTGACGTGTTGTTGTGATGTCAATTGCTTTGACGTGTATTCACAGCTGTCAATTCACATTTTTGTTTTCGAACTTGCCCATAATGAGAAGGAAAAAATTGTAAAAGTTATGTGAAAAATCTTACTAAAACGTACATTTGTTTATATGTTTATGTGAGAGACTATTATAATTAATCAAAATGGTTCTAATGACTATGATTGCGAGGGTTGTAGACGGCCTCCCTCTGGCCGCCACTATGCAAGAAGATGAGCAGGTAACTTACTGTCTATTGCAGGAATCACAGTGAAAGCTACTTTTTAACACTTTTATGCACTTAACTCATTCTAAGAATGTCAAATTTATCTAATACTTTCAACCTTATAAGTTTACGTATGCGTCCATATTCCGATGAGTTGTCGACATTGTTTTATTTCATTTTCTTATCATTATTTTAATTTTATAATTTAATTTGCCATGGTGGTTCGCAGAGGTGGGTGCAATGTTCTGGAGTACCCAAAATCAGGCTAAAATGCTGTTTAGAAAATTAGGCCCTCAGTCGCCGACGCGGGGCTCCATCGAAACTGGGCCCTATCTCTTCCAGTGAGTTCTACCGCTTGTTCTTTTTAAGTTGTTCCTGCTGTTACTGCTTTTTAATTTTGACATCATCATAGAGCAATGCCCTTTTCTTTTTTTTGTAATTGTTTTATTGGCATTATATCTTAAGCTGTTTATTTCAAGTAAATGATGAAACATTATGTAAATAAACTGCTAATTTGTAGCCATTCTACAATATAAGGTGTTTAAGTTATGTTGAATATACTGGAAAAATAAGTCACTCATTAAATAAAAATAATAAATATACCCTGATTAAATTTATATGTAAAGGCTTGACTTTTTTTTTAAATTAAATACAATTTGTGCCAAAACTCCAAAACTTAAAAAGGCAAATCAACGAATAAATTAAAAATATGTGGAATAGTATTATTATTTGTTCCATCAACATTTTGTAGCTACTATTTAATATAATTTCATTTGTATACTGTCACTTGTTTTTTTTTTTAAGTTTTCAAGCTCTCAATATAACACAAATAATAATATATATGTATGCAATAACTAACAATTCAAACTACTATTTACATATATATAAGTAAAAAAATTTAGAGCTGTAACCAGACTTGTATACTTTGTAACAAAAAAACAATTATTGCAGTGGGTCTATGTAATAGCATACCAGTTATTTTGACTATTGGTTACAGATAACCTTACATTAGCTGGTAGTGTCTGATGGTAAACTGTGGTCAAATATGTTTCAGCTATTTAATTGAGCAAGAGATTTGCTACCTAGTGCTGTGCGAACGAAATTACAGCAAAAGACTTGCCTTCGGCTATTTAGAAGAAATAGCTCAAGAGTTTTATCAGCAATACGGGAAGAGGGTGAGGTTTAAGTCTATATATTAATTTCCTGATGATGGTAAGATATAAGCAACATTTTTGGCTCAGAATAATTAGTATTCAGTAAACTTTTAATGATTATTATAAGTAGTTAAAGAGTAATGAAAAGGTTCGGATTCATCTAGTTCAGACATTAAGTTGTATGGTTGATTTACTGATGATTTAAATGATACGAGCTTTACGATTTTCAACTAATAGTGTATTAGGAAAACAACAAGTAAATATAAATGGTTATTAAAGTAAATCTTAATGGTTTAAATATGAAAGTTAGCCAAACTAAAATAATTTGATATTGGTTTGGTTGTCTATGATTTGAGTTACGCGCCAACTGATTCGACCGCCGATTGCACACTGACCCTAATAATTTAAAGCCAATGCATTTATAAAATTGTACGACCACACAAATGTTGATCTGTTTGTGGCAATGCACCGAACAAGTAAAGAACTAACATCTTGATGATTCAGTGGAAAACTTATTCAATATGACACTGTGGTGATGCAATAGCATTGCTATTGTTGTATCATTAACCCTGATAATGTGTATGCAGAATATCATGACGATTGGTCAAGTAGTTGTGAAAGTGTGACTAACAAACAAACTCACTCACAATATTAGTTCATCTTGTTTCTAATGCTAACATTTGTGACGTTTTGAAACTCAAGAATAAACATGAGCAGCAAGAAGTTGGAACTTTGATTCTGATTATCCATGTTAGCAACATCCTCACCATTATTGCTACAAATTATCAAATACACTAAATACAATATATACAGGGTGTAAGTGACACTGTACCGAATCCTAAAATAATGTATTCAGACCATCATTCTGAGTGGAAATTTCTGCCGGAAAATGAATAAATTTTTTTTTGCTTAAAAATGATATCACAATGAGTAACCAACATTTTACCCAAAAAAATCAGTAAATACCCTATACGGCCAAAAACTGCAATGTAATCAATTAAACAACATTTATGCATTCAGCTGCTTCGACGGCGCCGAGCCTTTAACGTACGCATGTAGCGTTACATTGCGTAGCGCAAAATCAAACTATTGACTGTAAATCCTTAATAGATGAACTGACTTTTGCATTGTGATATGTATAGTAAGATCGACGTTTTTGTTAATTATTCGCGACGATCACCGTCGCGAATAATTAACAAAAACGTAAAACTTACACGCTGTGTATCTCATAATGCACGCCTACCCTTTTTATCCACACCATTGCCTGCCCTTTGTCAAACGGATCAATGGCGTGGAATCTCTCCATTTATTAAACAGTAAACTGTTTTATCATCTACTATAGTTCATTCCAATTTTTTTTTTAAATATATGTTGACCCTGAAAATATACGTTAGATTCTTTAAATGATGAAGGGTTGGTGTGATTTGTTTTTCAGGTGAACACAGTAACCCGTCCTTACACGTTCATCGAGTTCGACACGTGGATGCAGCGCGTACGACGGCAGTACGCGGAGGGGGGGGCGCGCGCCCGGCGCGCCGGCGCCGCCGCGCAGCTCGGTGGGCAGCTCGGGGACGTGCAGCGCATCATGATGCAGAACATCGACGACGTACTGCAGCGGGGAGCTATCCTCTCCGGTAACTGTACTTGTTATACTATGACGACTGAACCGAAATCTAAATATGACCGTCATCAAAGTATTTGTTATGTGAAATATGTAGACAAAGGACTGCATCTGAAAAATTCTTATCCTCACAAAAGTGACATAAAAACAAGCAAACTAGTAAGCTTAGCTTGTATTTCCATATCTACAATGTCCAGTTATAACTTTACTATTAGTACTTACAGTATGCGATCACTCTAATAGATGGCGCTTATATTTCAACAAAACCAAGGAAGATTCCCTTAGCTCTATGCATTTTAGAGCTGAAGTTGTTTTTAAAATGCTTCTTGTTGTAAACTGAAAAAAACTAATCTGTAATGTCAACCCATTAGTATAGTCCATTAGTTATTGCTGTCTGACACCCTAGGAACTAATTGTTATTTTCAACTGATTTAACAGTCTAAGCTCTTGCTACTAGATGGCGCGCACGAACGAACGAATAACAATATAACGAATATTGTTACAGAACTCGACACAAAAACGCAGAATCTGTCGATGCTGACGCAAAAGTACAAGAAGGATGCAACATACCTCAATACCAAGTCAATGTTGGTGAAGGTGACTGCCGGAGCTGTCCTACTCCTGGTTGTCGTACTTTATTTCTGGGTACTTTAATGTGCTCATTGGAGCGCCAGTACCATACTATGGCAACTGTGTACTCTGCAATATCATTTCATATTAAGACAGTTGCCAAAACTTTTCAGAATTTTCTTACCTCTAGAAAAGTTTCATTCTATCTTTTTATACTTTACTCTTAATGTACTGATTTCTTTTTGGGGTGATATTGTTTTTTAAATAACAATATTCGGATTCCTTTATTTATTATTTGATTCTTCGCGCAATAAATCGTTTCATATGAATAATATAATTTTCTTATAACTTTAGTGGGCTACTAGGCTTGTAATACCAAGGGACGAATAATTTCATAATACGGACTCTATTTTCTTTATAGAAAATAATCTGATAGTTACCTTGTTACTATCGGTAGGTCAGCTATTATCTCAAAATGATAAACACCTTTACAAGGTGCTTTTTTTACAAAAAAGATTCTTACAACACGGTTAACATGTTTGCCAAATCTTAGTACAATTGAAAAGAAAATGTGACACAAGTGATACTTTGACATTTATAATATCTAGACTAATATCGCAGTTGGTCTTTCACCGCCTCCTGAGATCCAAGTTAAGATCATTACAAGTTGGAACAACAAGTTATTACAAAAAATAGGATGCAAGGCTTTATTTCTGTTTTACTAATGATATAAAATCTATGCAGCTTCAGTTATGATATTGCAGAGTTTTAGTAGGTTCCCATCAATGTGATAGCTATCCTTTTATAGTGAAACTGCCTTTTGAAACTATAATAGTACACATTTGGGATTATTATTCTATAAGGAAGTCATGGCAAGATTTCATATTTTCTATGTTGTTAACTACAATAGTTTTGTACTAGATAAATAGCAATTGACTAGAAATAAGTGCTGATGCTATTTAAATAACTTTAGTATTTGATTTCAATTTCAGTCTGCAATATTAGTTTTAAGACATTTATGTCCATCAAAATGTACGTCTGGGTCCTTAATTTTTTGTAGTATACTCAATGCAATAGACAAAATAAAAATTAACAATATAATACTAAACAAGTGAATGCATTCCAAACCATGTATAGTTTGAGATGTATGTACCAAAAATGTAATATTATTAACAACTAATGTAGTGTTTAGATGTGGTTTAATAGAATTTATATACAAATTATATATTTAAAGCTTGCAACACTATGTCCATTAATCTCCATAAAGCAGACTCACTCTATGCCCAATATTATTTTTTTATGTAAAAAGCGCGGGAGTGCTTGGTGATGGAATGTTGTAAATTTTATCACATATTGTTAAATAATGTATTTATTTAAGATTTAATAAATATGCATTCTTTTAACATACTTTTATTAATTAATTAAATTTGATTATTCTTTTTGGTTTCCTTACAAATGTTGCTTCATTTTAAACAAAGCAGTATTGAAAGTTGCACTTTTCTCACTCAGATAGCAGTTTTCAGACCCGTTATCCTCATGGCACGCACATGACAATATTCAACTAGTTTTTATTTATTGTTTCTGAATGTACATCTTATTCTCAATAATATGTTTTTCACATTCACTCATCAAATTTCAATCACAATTTTTTTTCTTAAATTACCATCAAGTTGCCTCATCATTCTCATCTTGAATTAATGTTTTCTTAGCTAAATGTGCAGAAGTAATGCCACTCAATGCATTCTTTAGTCTTATAGCTGTTGGTGCATTTAATACCTGTAAAATAAATTTACAAGAGTACAACAGCAGTGAAAGCTTTAATTTTGTAATGTACGGAGTAGTCCTAACACTCAAATTAATGAATTGGTTCTGCTGGTGGCAGGCAGTCGGATAGTAAAAATTAATAGTAATAATTCCTCACAACACAAATCATTATAAAAGATATGCTCACAATTTAATTAACAATACGGCCACATGTTCAGCTGCATAGATTGTCAACCATGGCAATTTTTACTTAACTAAAAACGTTGATAAACTTGATATTATGTTTAAAGAATTTAATAAATAAAAAAAGTCGTGAACTATTTGATGCAAGAATTTTCGAATGATGGACATCATTTTTTCGTAAATAATACGTTTTTTTATGTTAGTGTTAATCTTGTAAAACAGCAATATTTGAAAAGAAAATATGTTTTGCACAAGAAACTTTTGTTCAATTAAAAAAATAATTCGCAAAAGATCGAAGCAACTGCACATATTTTATGACCTCTCTCTGAATAAGTAAGAGGTGCATTTGATGCTGGGAAAATGTTGACAATTTCTGCCATAATTACGAAACTTGTTTACCTTCTATCTTATTTTGTGACATTTTTCTATATTCAAACATACTTAACTATGGTAAATCTTTTTATATACCCATCAGAATTGAGTTTTTTTCTGACCCATCATCAAAAGTGTCATTAGTACTATCGTCTTCAGGAGCGTTTACAAAATACCCTGTATAATATTAGCTGAGATTTTGAAATTGAATACCTGTAAAATTTTAGCAAATATAATGGGCCGGTTTTTCCATTGCAGTAAACCAAAAATCTGTACAGGGTAAGGAATTACCGTTGATTGTGGTGGTGACTGCAGGTATACCACCGACACCTGTACGAGAGGTGTTGAATCTACACCTGAAGAATTAAACTAAAATAAAAAATAGAATATCAGTGTCTCCTGCAATTCTTTACTTATTATATAATATTTACTTATTAAATATAGTCTTCAAGGTAGTAGGCAACTCACGTCAGTTAAATAATACCGTCCATTTAGGCTTTGTAGTATACCAATAGTTCTGCATCTCACAATTTCGTCCAAATGATTTTCACATTTATAAGGTATATCCTTTAAGTCTACATAAGTATAGAAATCATTCTAAAAAATAATTAACAGATATTACGAAAGAAATACAAATGACATAGCTTTACACCATAACATAAGAAGTCAATAGATAATTTATTAATATTACATAAGGAGTTTCGGAACAAAACGGTATTTCACGATATGAATTGTTGTACATATAAGGCATTTTATGTCTGTAATTTTATTCAAATACAATCTATTAGTAATTCTTAACAACTTCCCGCTCATGTTTTCATTTTTCATAACATGTCAATGTCAAATCAAAACCCATAGACAAAGAGTTAGTGATGCGTTCCTCAATCATGAGTTGCTTCATTTGAGGTAATGGTGACGGCAACTTCAAAGAGTTACTCCATTGAACCACCTCACATTCGGTCCTCGTCCCTCATTCTCGGTGAGGCTACGCTCGCTGCGTTGTGTGTGAGGCGAGTAATGAGTAGAGTTGTGTTGCTCCTGAGCGAGTGATCTAAAAGATCTATATCACTCACATCAACGTAATATATCACTCACTCACACTAGCTCCGAGTATATCAGTAGCTCAGTTCTTTAGCTCACTAACTCACTAGCTCAGTGAGCTAAACTAATGCTCAGGCTCTTTGTATCCGTGTGTGTGGACGAGCGAGTGCTAGATACCTACTAACCAATGAGTGAGAGTGTGATAGATGCATTGCATAGCCGGCTGACGAGAATGAAAGTACAGTAAACGCTAATTTCGTATCGATGTAACTAGGTTGTCAGGGCAAAATATACATTATTTCATTTTTGGCAAAGTTTTATATTACTTACGTACTATTTAAGAATAAATCTTTATTTGTATTATTATGATTCAAAGACTTGCTTTGTTTATAATAATTGAACTAAAAAAAGTTATAATAATAATAACTATTATTATGCAGACAAGCAACCCATTTTACAATATTTTGCATAAAATACATATTTCATGATGACTTAATTATGTACTTATACGGGAATTAACGCGATCACGAAAAGGTATTACATACCTCTGAATTGCCTGACGTTTCAACCAGATTGCACTGGCCGTGGTCACAGGCTGACTGGCTCAGCGGTGCACGCCCTCCGTCGTCGAGATCTTGAGGTAGAAGGTTCTTCATCCACCCGCACATTTTCGATATTTTTAATATTTTGATTTCGCCATGTACCGTCACATACTATACTAACAGTGTCCCTATTCTCTAAGCAAACCGATGTGCCCCTATTCTGGTGTTCACCCGACTGCGCATAAAAGCGAGGTGGCATGTTTTTTATCACTGGATTCCACGCTGTTGATAATTTGAAACCATCTTCCCGATTGAAAGTTTTGTGTTTTTTAATTTCAATCGCTTCACGTACAACTCTTGAGTAAAAGTGACGTTCCGTGGAGAGGACTTGCGTACGGTGAAACTCAATCCAGTGATTGGTGCCCGCTTCGAGTGCATGTTCTGCAATCGTTGATTTGCTAATCTGTCGGTTCTTCACAGCAGCGATGTGTTCTTTGACCCTTTCAGCAATAGTCCGCTTTGTTTGGCCTATGTAGGAACTACCGCAGCTGCAGTTTATTTTGTAGACACCTGGAGTTTGTAAAGGCAAGACATCCTTTGGTGTGCCCACGATGTTTTGAACTTTTATGCCTGGTGTGTACACTGTCGGAATGGAGTATTTCTTTAACACGGAGCCGATCTTATCCGTTACTCCTTTGACATATGGCATGTAGGCTGGTTGTCTGTTCACCTCCGGATGCTTGCATCTCATTGTCGGTCGCTTCCGTGTTCCATTCACCTGATATCCGTTACTTTTGAGTACCTCCTGAACATGATCCAGCTCTCGCTCCAAATGTTCAGGGTCACAAAGATCGTATGCTCTCTTCTTTAGTGAAGTCATAACAGATTGCAGGTGTCGGGGATGATGATGAGACGTGGCGTGTAGGTATCTATCGGTATGAGTAGGCTTGCGGTACACACAGTGCGACAAGGACCCATCTGATCTCGCGGTTACTTTGACATCTAAAAATGACAACGACCTATCCACCTCCACTTCATATGTGAACCTTATCTTGGGGTGAATAGAGTTGAGATGTTGTAAATATTGATCTACTTCCTGTTTATTTCCTTTGACGATACTAAAGATGTCATCTACGAATTGCTTCCAAAGCCTAACAGTCTTCGGGCCGAGACTCAGCGCCTTCTCTTCAAAATGTTCCATCCAGATATTGGCAAGTACAGGGGCTACAGGACTACCCATTGCGACACCATCAATCTGAAGGTAATGTTGACCTTGGAAAAGGAAATAGTTGCCCTCTAGACAGTGTTCAAGTAGATCAATATAATTGAACGGCAACTCGTTGTCTCTCAGCAGGTCTTTTACGACGTTCAAACACTCTTTTATTGGAACATTGGTGTAAAGTGATTCCATATCGAAGCTCACCATGATTGGGCGAGAATGATGCGATGAGAATCATAATAATGCTATGAAAAAGATTTTGTAAATTGTTTTTTATTTATGATATTTTTCAAACTTTACAATCCATTGATTGTAAATAAAACATTACCGAAATACCAATGGTTTAATCGAGATAGATCGCAATGTAGTTAAAAGCAATAATTACTATAGAGGGAATGTTTTGAGCAGAAACAAAAAACCTACAGTTATCTCTTTTTACGTATACAAAACGTCATAAGAGTGACAGAGATGATGCATTGCATCCTAAGAGATTGCATCGGTTACCTCTTAGCGTAGCCATGACGCCATTTGCACTATAGAAACTCATGGATACAAATAGGTGCCCATCTAAGAGCAAATGCTCTTTGGTGCTAATGGTAATGGATGTCATAAATATCGATAAATCAATTAATAAGATAAAATCGGTAATCTATACTTGCTAATTTTATTTTGTTGATAAATCAGACCAAATAAAAAAAATCACAGAGAAGACAGAATAAATAAGAACTTAAAATCTGGTGTCAAAGTCGCTAAAACAGTAACACTGCATTTGATTAACGATCCGCCGCCATTCTATCATGAAAGCAGTGCAAAAATTCCGTATGTGAGCACTGAGTTATTATTACTAGCGTATAGAGTAGACACCAGTGCAAAAGTTTGCAACGCGAACTGCGGGCAGGGGCCGCAGTGAAAACAAATCTTTGTAGCAGTTCGTTGGCCAACAAGCGTAAACGCCATGAAAATCACGGCGCTTAGGACCTTATACTCGCGAGAAAACTACAACTCATAAACAATCGAGCGCTGTAGGATTTGACTACAAATTATTGTTTTAGCACTGCAGCGCTTTTTAGTTTTAATTCAAATAAAAATGGAACATGTATTTTGTTCTGAGTGGCTTCTCTGGTACATAATATCTCGAAGTATGTGAGTGAAATCTGTTCGGGGGGTTATTGAGATCTTGAGGATGTAAGGACTCAAAAAGGAGGTTAAAATTTTTAATATGAGACACTAAAGTCAAATTGGAACTATCAAATGAAAGGGTTCTATTTCTACATTAAAAAACTGTTTCTTATTTTAGGCTTCATCATAAGACAAAATGTGAAAAAATCGTGAAATCTCGAGGACTCAGTTCGAGACGAACTACCCTACTAGGTGTATATGTATACTTACACTAGGAGAGCCTTAGCTCATTATGTAATAATCATGTAATAATTGTTTTTAATAATATTGGATCAGATGAATAATATTGTAGAGGAACGGGTGTTGTGTCCCTCTAACACTACAGTTGATGTTTCTTCACGATAAGAAGCCGGTTCAAAATGCAGCGAACACAACCTAGCAAAATTAGAAGGATTCCACTCTCCTCATCGCATATTTCTAACCCATTTTTCTTTTATTTCTACGTCTTTTGGAAACCTACAACAAGAAAGGTTATTTTCGTACTGGCTGAACCTTGAGCCTTCAGGAGTGGAGCGAAGCTTACAACACAATTGAAGCCTACAATTACAAGATTTACTTTAGATTATGTACAATGCATATCTACAGAATTGTAGTAATTCACTCATAACCGTAAAAGTGTTAATATTTTAGAAGATTTTCAATTTACAAACACAAAAACATTCAGACGTTCCCATTCACTTATTCTAGTACCATTAATTGCTAAATTTGCTACCTCATTGTTATTGGCGCTGTTGTAAATATATAATCAAACATATTGATAAGTACCCTTTCAGAAATCGATATGTTAACGTGATCTAAGTTCCAACACTACGGGTACATAAAACGTCAGTCACGATCTATTTTTATCCAAATTCTTCTCAAAGTAATTTTCAATAGTAATTAACAGAATTAATAGGTGTGTCATTGTTGAACATAACGATCAGTTACAGTTTGGCATGCTTTACAAATCCTAATAAAACGTAATTTGGCTGATAATTATCAATTTACTGAGTGTGACTTACCGATGGAAGGATATTTTTTAACCGCATTTGGTCAAATCGCCCATCCGGCTTCTGCAGCCGGTAGCTGCACCATAAACTAAAATATATTAAATCGAAATAGACTGGCAACTCGTTTTGTGTAGGTCAGCGCCTCTGACCGCAAAGCAAGGGAACTTTAGTTCCCTACTTCACCTATAGAGGCGCTGACTACAGGTGTAAAATGTATTATTACTATAGCTATAATGTATAATGTAAAATGAGAACAGAATAAATAACACAAAAGTTTAATTTAATTAGTTTATTAATAACATTTTATTATCATTTCATTTACAAGACTTTATAATGTTTTCAAGCATATAGGAACTGCCACTGTCACCACATACATTTTTATAAAATGTAGAACAGTTTTTGACTGTGAGAACATTGTTCACTTATTTGCACCAATTCATAACGAAAAATACTCTACTGTAACAATAAATATTATCACTTTTATTACAAACAATGAATCATTTAAAAATAAAATTATTTAATAACTAAACTTCAACTTTTGGATTGTGGCTTTGTGGAGTTACCACAATTTTGCCAATGTCAAGTAGGTATACTTAATAAATAACAAACCGGCGTTGTTTTTTCTGACATTTGACATTTGGACAGAGACCAGAATTGCCAGCGTGTTATACTAGTTAACTACTTTATGGTCTTGAGTAATAATTTATTTTATTGCGAAACAATGATTTATTATTTTAAATATGAATGGGTAAAAGTTTTAAACTTTTTTTACTTGGTATTAATCAAGGAATTATTAAAAACGACAAACCTGGTGAATTGTATGTACAAACTTGACAAGTTATATAAAATACCTTAAATGTGTGACGGTAACATATGGTAACCTAGAATAACAGTTTTATGTATCAGGTGAAAATGGCTCTATTAAAAAAATAAAAATTTGTTCCCGAGTTGCCAGGGCATGAGCCGCACGTCCTTTTCTTTCATCTTGAGCACATTCAATAAACCACCCAATAGGTTTCTACAATATTTTTTACGAAACACTCTACACGTCCAGACCTCCAACTGGCTGACAGAAATTCAACAAACGGCGCGTTGCATTTGAAAGCCACAATCCAAAAGTTGAAGTTGAAGTTGAAATTGACGCAAGACATCTATTGCTATCTTCACTTCACGCCTAAGTGAGAACGAAACCATGAAACCGTCGACATGTGTTGTGCTGTTACATAAAACGTTCCCTCTATAGAATTATTGCTCTTTGATTAAATCTAATAAAGGTCACCACTAGTAAAACGTCAAAAGTTGACAGTTGTTGAGCTTGTGAATATTGTGATGTGTGAATTGTGATTTATTAGGAGCAAAATTGTGGTAACTCCGCAAAGCCACAAACCAAAAGTTGAAGTTGATATAGTAGGAATTTTATTCACAAAGCCACAAACCAAAAGTTGAAGGAGTTTTATTCTGGGGCATTGAATTTTGATTATCTACAGTATCTTGACGGTATTTCCACAAAAACTTGAAAATATTTGAAATAACATGTCTTCCCTTGTTGAATTACGGCCAAACCGGCGTCTGTTAGACTACGATTTTGAAGGTTACAAACTGAATCTCCAAGCTTTGCCACATTACACTTACGATCTGCCTGCACTAGTAGATAAAGTGTATCCTGACGAGGTACAGTACTCCTTCATTCACGCTAAGCTTTTTGCCCTTCACAATCACCTAGTACTCGACCACTGGGACTATTCATTTAACTATTACTACATCGATAAACAACAACAAGTTCGCTACATTACATTTGAAAACAGTAGCAAAAAATTCCAAAGCAATGTAGTCTACGATGTCCCAGCACATGAAGAGAGACGATCTGGTCATTTTAACCTGTGCTTAGCATTTCCTTCACCTAAACTAGCTTTGGTCAGTGATGGTACTGGGTACTTACATATAGTTGATACTGGCTCTAGAACACAACCAATTGTAAAATGTAAACCGTGGCAAACCCTGGAATCAAGTCTCATTTTGGGGGAAGGAAAGTATTTCATTATAGTGGATACAAGGCTGCTAGAGAATGATAGCATTGAAACATTGCATTGCCTTCTTCAATCCGTTGAACAGAATGCGTCACATTTCAACTCAGTACTGACATGGGTCACATTTGACAATGATGGGCAAGGTTGGAAGCAAACGAGTATAAGACAAATTCAAGGTAAAGGTATTGTTCATTATGCAGCAATAGAAACAAGTTGTACAGCCCTCTACATTGCTTCAGATCATTTATTTGAGTTTACATCTGATTCTGAGAGGGAAGTTAAAGAAGTGAAAGATGCACCAAGAACCATAATTTACACATGGTTGCAAACAACTGAAGACATTACTATTACATTGAAATTAGAACCAAATTTTGACAGAAAACTTCTCATTGTAAGCGTAAGTCCATTGTTAATTAAAGTGAGTTATGCTGGGAAAGTATTTATTGATGGGAGACTAAAACACAATATTGATAGTGAATTAACTACATGGAATGTTCAGGAAAACGGTCAGGTTGATATTTTACTTACAAAATCTGAGAGCATGTTGTGGGATGAAATAGTAGAAGGTGGTGATCGAAACGGAGAGCAGATCATGGATGCTAGCCTGGTGGAAGAGGTACACAGGAGACTAGCACACTTGTGTGCAGAAACAGAAGTCACTACTGAACAATCTGTCCCTGGGTTTTCTACGCAAGATCTAGAGGAGTGTGATGTAGCATCGGAAGAAGATACTGTATTAGGTAAGTGTTTAAGTAACTGAAGATATTATTATATCTGAAAATCTGGACAATCATAACTTGAGTTTTTTTGAACTTTTCTCAGTAACCAACTCAGGTCTATGCATTGATAGTTGTTACTACTTCACTAATACCAATATTTTCTACTCAAAATAAGTCTGTGTATTTTATGTGTATGCTATAAAGTATTTTTTTGTTATTAATTTCAGTGAGGTTGGACGCCGTAACACACAAAGTAACACATAGAGCCCCACTGAGTGTGCATCAGTTCCTCTTCAGCATTAGAATAGAAACCCAAGAAGTACCTGTGTTGGCTTTACGTCATGATGTAGATGCCTGTATTTGGCAGCCTTATGCACAACTGATTAACTCAGAGACATGGCCGGTTAAACACCAAGGGACCCTAAGTGCATTTGGTTATGTGCAGTCATCAAAGCAGAACCGTAAATTTGTTACATGTCCACCTAATTTTTCATATAGTGTTGTCTGCGAAGCTTCTAAACATATTTTCATATACCAGAGTGCCAGTAACAATGACTGCCAGCTAAGGAAAAGAACAGGGGGTGCTATGAAAAATGTAAAAGTTGGTCAACAGCATGTATTTAATATTGATAAATATGGAGAAGTACTAGGAATAAGTGCTACCAATGAATACTTATTTATACTAACAGAAACAAAGTTAATAGCTATCGAGATGTAGTAAAATAAAAATGTTTTAAGTATAAAAATAATTTTTTATTAAAAAAATATTTACCTATACCTAGAAACAGCTCATTTGCAGCCAACTGTGTCTGAGAGTTATCACTTCTGTCAGGGTAAGACTTTGTTTAGGGTGTATAAGTTTGAGGTTTATATTTGTCAGTAGCCAGCATTGGAGTTAGAAACAAAGTGAATGTCCTTAATAAACATTTTGTTTTTTGATGGGATTTACATATTTCAGTGATTCTTTTGAGTGAATGTTAATTTTAGTCTCCAATTTGTAAGTTTGTAGTCCAGTGTATGATTTACATTGGTATAATTGAATATCTTATTCATTATCACTTTCAATATCTAAACTTTCTTCAGATGAATAACCAGTAGTGAAAAGGAGATTCTTAGACTTTTTCTTCCTCTCAGCTTTCAACTCTTTCTCAATTTCCAACTTCTTTTCTTTGGCAATTTTCTCTGTCAACAATTGTCTCGGTCTCTTTCTATAAGAAGTGTGCTCATTGGGCTCTTCCTGTACTCCTTGGTTTTCTTTTGTTGTTGGGCTATTTGAGGAAGTACCATTGGTGACAGATTTTTCTATTACCTCATTCGAGTTTTTGTACTTATCTTTATTGAGGTCAGAAATTTCTTCATCCTCAAATTCATCTTCTGCAAATAAACATGTATAACTATAAACTTGAACAATTTTCTCTGTTTCAACACAAAGCACATGTAATTCACAGGTCAAACAAATTATTATAGCTTTTTTTTAAATATTCATTAGTAACACGGTATGCAAATGTGTTATGTTGATGATAATACCCTCACCTGCTATAAATGGAATCAAATACAATAGACAAAACATGGGGAATATAATAGCTTTTAGACACAAATACAGGCATTTTGTTTAAAGAAGAATTGTGAATTTTAAAAATTTAGTACTAGAATGTCATTGCTTGCAAGATTAGTTTGAAGAGAAGTCTCCTGTCTATTGACCCTTCTGAATGCTTCCCCTTCCATTTCTACACTAGTGGTTTACGTGAAGTTGTCTATAGCTATAATAATAGAATTTTATTATCACTACATATTATAAAACAAAGTCCCCCGCCACGTCTGTCTGTTCCCGATAAACTGACAAAGTACTGATCGGATTTTCATGCGGTTTTCACCAATAGACAGAGTGATTCATGAAGAAGGTTTAGGTGTATAATTTGTTAAGGTTATGTGGAAATTGGTTGAAATATGATGATGATAGTTGAAGATGTCTCTGCTACCCGTGCGAAGCCGGGACGGGTTGCTAGTATACATATAAATGTCAAAAAAATTAATTACCTGGTGTAATAATCTCAAAATTGTAAGCATGGTCTTTGAGTACAACAAATATAATAGGGAACTCAACTATGCACTTCCCTGATAGATTCTCAGCTAAAGATTCTGTTGGGTCCAACTCAAAAAACTTCCTTGCAGAGCCTTTGACTTTCTCGGCTAAAATAAACAATAAATATCAAATAGATATACACAAAAATAACTTGTATTGAGATTGAATAGTATACAATTCTAATTACCTCTTATTAAGATTTTAACTCCACTAAAACCAACTGATTTATAATAAGTCAAAGCTTTTGACCCTTCAAATGGAATGGCATCTGGATTTAAATACTTGTCTATCAGCTCTGATAGTCTCGTTTGCTCTGAACACTTTTCATCAACAAACTTCAGCAGACCAGATTCGGCATTAGGAAATAGCCATTCCACTCTCCAGTTTATTACATTTGTTTTATAATTGTACCGAGTGCTGTTTGTTTTATGTCTTGTAAAGTTTTGAGCTAAAAACTGTAAAACTATACCTCTTTGTCTCGCTGCCATTTTTAATTTGTATAGATGCTGTAACAGAAATTATAGAAAATTTATTCTAAAACATTTTATTGTAATTTTCACTCTTTGCATTTCTTTTCATTTTGGTCAATAATAGCAGCGACACTAATGAATGCAATTTTATTATGTTATCTTGACCAACCAGATATGTTAGTGTCCAGCCATAGAAAAGAACATTATTTTCAGTAATGTACTTATGGTTTGCTAGTTTAAATTTAGTTAACAACCTACACTGAAGAACACTAGTTTTGAAGATGGAACTAATAAATTTAAAATAACCGACTCGAAAATCCCATCAATTATTAGAAAAGAGCTGATGGTTTTGTAATGGTTGAACAGATTTTCTTGAATTATATCTAAGAAAACTCAATCAAGTCACATTTCAAACAAAAAGCACACTTAAATTGGTCCATTCCTTTAGGAGCTATGATCCCACAGACAGATACACAGACACGTCAAACTTATAATACCACAAAAGTAAGTTTAATATTTAAATTATGGGTTTACAAATCTAACATACAATAGGTAAGTCCTTATCAATCCTTGTGTATTTTTTCTTCTCATCTCTTTTGACGCCATAAACAAATCGAGCGCATTCTTCAAGCAATCTGTAGTCGCTCAACAAGTCGGTGGCGGTGAAATCTTTAACCCTTATAAACTTTGTGCGATCTCGAATTCCATCGCACTCTAATTCTTTTTTGTGTATTTTCACGCAGGCTAAGCAACATGTTTTTACTTCACATTTTGGACATGTGTATAGAGCTTTTTTCGATCCACAAACCTCACAGTCGCCCAGTCTGCAAAGAAGTTATGGTTGAATACTTTAAATCGAATACAGTAATACACACATAACCAATAAAGCCAGTGTGTTTACCTGCAATCATCATGCTTCTCTTCAGATTCGCTGTCCGACGAAGAAGACATTGATAGTCCCTACAGTAATGCCTTGCACAGTGCTTATTTACTAACACAAAATATGTTCTATAAGTGAAACTTCACTTTTTAAATTAAATACCTGTCCCCATCGTTTCAATCGTTTACACAATACAACAATAGCATCATGTACTTCAGTACTTGTAATGCAGTGTTGCCAACTCCAAAAACCATTTATCCCTAAACTAAAGTCAAAAAACCCTAAAAATGCCACAATTACTAGAAAACTCCCTAAAAAATGTAACTCAGGAAAACTATAAAAAAACTTAAATGACATTTGTATTTCTTTTTTCAGTACCGAATTTACAAGAAACTTGCATTCGAAATGATCTAGCTAAATAAAATATTCTTCGGAGTTTGATTGAAAAAGGTTTTGTTCGTAATTCAATGGCGCTGGTGATTCTATGTTGAAGGATTATAAATTTTGGATTTAACGTTGTCCATCTTGATCATTTATAAACTACAATGGAACAAAACTACCTTTTACTTCTGGACCTGTTGCTCAAATTTTAGTAAAAAGCTTTGGAATATAATTAGGCATAATTAACTCATTGCTTTCCTACACAGCAACACAAAAGGAAAATTAAAATAAATAACTTTCGTGAAGTAAATAACAATCAAATATTTGGAAACTATATTCACCACAGACTTGTTATAAAACAAAGTCCCCCACCCACTTGAATACAAGTATGGAGAGTAGTGCAATAAAAAAAAAACAATTAAAATTTTATCCCAAAAAATACCTCCAAAAAGTTTTTGTCCCTAAAAACCCCCTGTATACATTTTTTCTCCTTAAATTTAGGGAGAAAATCCCCAAGTTGGCATCACTGTTGTAATGTCAATTTCACGAAACCACGTGTTTACTGACAACTGCTGTCATGTTTTGTATTGGGTATTGGGCAGCCAACAGCCTATACTTTGTCTTGTATAAGATGATAATTTTGGCAGCCTATGAAGTTTTGTATTTGTTTTCGGTAAAATTTACAACAATAATGTCATAGTTCATTGATGGGTACCGCCCACTTAGTGAAGTGCCACGGGGAATGAACAACCAGACTATCGAAAATCATCGTATTGATAGTGAGTATTAAATTTCATAAAACAATATATGTAAAACGTACGTAGGTGTAATCTTTAAAATGTTACAGTATCATTGTCATTACACTGCCATCAAACGGATTTGGGCTCGTGTCAAAGGTTTGTTTGTTTTTTTTTTATAATTTTACCAACTACCTACGTTTATCAAATAGGTTCTTCAGTTTTATTATTATTTTTTAGGCCATGGAGCCAAACATAACATATCTCCACCATTTACGACTAAGAAAATACCGACTTTATTGCAAAATGCCTGTGAAAATGTAACCGCGGATGACTTAAGAAAATTCTTATTTCTCGTTTTATTTTATTTCTGTGAGCGTTTATAGTGATATTATTATTTTTTATTAAATAGAAAAGACTGTTCGTATTGTATTATAAATTTATAATCGACCATACAGCATAATCATGCAACTATCGATTCCAAGGTATATGATAATAACAATCGAAAATCGAATAGGTTTAATAACGATTATACACTACCCTCATCCCTACCGTGAGCTGTCAAAATTATCATCCTAAAATATACAAAGTTTAGGTGAAAAATGGGTTTAAGTGTTGGCAAATTTGGCAATACCAAAAACAAGTGTCAAAAGTCAAGTCAAGTAAAAATCCTACAAAAATTTGAGAATGCGTCTATTTCACATGATTGGCTCCTTTATTTATGCTTAATTATGCCTGTAAAAGTTTAGAATTCACGATTATTTATAGTCTCTACATCTCTACAATATTTTTTTTTTTTGGTCTACCACAGCTCTATATAAAATCCTTTGACAGTTTGTCCTCCGTATACCTACTTGACATTGGCAAAATTGTGGTAAACTGGTAACTCCACAAACCAAAAGTTGAAGTTGCGTCTTTTAACTTGTTTAGTTGATTGATCAAAACAGTTTTTCTTGCATTATTTTTTTCTTAAAAGCAATGGGTTCATCAGAATTGCAAGGGGATGACTGGGACTTGCCATGTTCAGATGATGAAATATCGAAAGCTGGTATTTTTATTGGCAAAAACTGGATGCCAGACCCGGCTGAACTTGAAGAGCTTTACAAAGCTTTGGATAAAAGTGGCACCCTGCAACTGGAGTGGAAGTGCCCGGGCAGACGACCACCGTCTCCTGTACCTATAAGTAAGGAAAACCAGCCGGAACTTCCAGCGTCACCAATCAGAGAAGAAAAGTCTGACTTCGATTTCATGGATGAAGTGAATTCATTGCGTTTGCGAGTACGTAGAGAAGGAGAAGATACATTGAGAGGCTCAGCAAAGAAGAAAACTACATCTTTTGATGGTATTTTATCCAATATGATAAGACATAAAAGAATAGAGCAGATGGAGAAACAAGCTAACACATCTTCTATACCATCTTCCAGTGGCAGCTGAAATAAGATGGGTATGGGAGTCTCTTAGGCATTCTAAATTCCAGAGGTGATGGAGTGATTTCTAGATACAAGTAAACTTTTATGGAACCATTGCTTGCTGTTGCTCTTGACATTATGTGTATGTATTTAGCACATTATCTAGGGTTGTATGTATTCAAAAGTGTATTCCTCCTTAGTAAAAGTAATGTATATCTTATGGGTGGCTACTCTTTTTAAGATACTAATTTACTATGTAAATGAAAGCCGATATGATGATATGACTATTTGCCTGATGTGTAATTTATTTTTTTAACAAAAAAGTAAAGTTTTTAACACATCCAATGGGTAGTTCCTATTTGTTCTATGGAACATGACGTCATAGAACAAAATTACACATTTCTTTCTATTTTTTCCATAGAACTACATATTAGTTTTTCACCCCATTTTCATAGCATAGAACAAAACGGGAATCATATTTTCCGAAAATCTTCCATGAGAACATATATGACACTCATAATGACAATTATTGTCATACCATTGATCAAACATCTGCGTATTTAAAATAAGGATTGAGTTTCTTCAAGATGGACAAATAGACATCCATTTTTTAAGTCTCTGTTATTTAACTTGTATAATTATAAAACACTTGACATTGGCGGAATTCCTGCGCGGATTCTTCACGCGAGATAAGTCCATAATAAAATTATATATAACTACTATATACTTGTTTGAAACAACCTTATGTTAAAATTAAATACCAAAAAATGACTGCATGTGATGAGTCCACTATAATTTCAACTACCTCTAGTCCCCCATATTGAGAGGCCTACTACCACTCTCTTCATTACAGTACAGTTTACAAACTAAGCTGGACAAGTAAAGACAGGCATAATATGCATTATTACTAATGTTAGGTTTGAGACTCAAGTTAATATTAAGGAATGTTTGTGATACTTAAATGAAATAAAAATAAAAATAGTAAATTTTAACATATTTATCTATTATGTACATAATACACAAATTTATGCAGTCATGATGGCAGAATCAGGTTCCAACAGCTGCTGGTTCTCTTCAAGTAACTTGTGACAAATTTTCATATTGTTTGTAAGATGTTCCAAGGTCCAATGCTTCCTCAATAAAGCCTGCTCCAGGTCAAATTTGCCTTGTCTTATGCACTGCACTCCAGTACAGTAAGCGGTAGACTTCAGTTGGATGCCAAGATCATGAACTAAAGTCCACAGGTACTTGTCATATTCATTGACTGATTGTACTTCTGTAACAGTTTGAGTACTAATAGAATAATTATTTAAAAGAAAACTATTGCAACTACACTCTCAATGTGGAAACAATGATGAGGCATCATGGTGCCGTCTTTTACCAATCGACCAGATCAGTTTCTGTGTAGTGCTGAATGCTGAGTTTACCACATAATAATTCAGTAATTAGTGCCGAAGTAGTTTAATTGCACATAGACAAACTTTTTAATTGTGTTTTAAACATACCCACAGTTAAACTCAATTAGAATTAAAATAAACCTCATTTTATTTAACCATGACTTAATAATTTTTTTGACTTCTTGACATTAATGTATGTGGTAAATTTGTCTGTAAAAGAAATGATTACCTAATGTAAAGTTAGGAGGTTCAAAGGAGACACATTTGATACCATAAACAACAGGCAGTTTGCTATCAGCAGGCCTAATAAGACCCTTCGATGCCAGGTCATATGTGGTCTGAGACTCCATGTGAAGACCAGATAATCTGTAATCAAAAACACATTTTTAATCTGTATATCTCCGTAGAAACTTAGATTGGACTTACAAAAAAAGATACCTTACGCCCAGCCCTCTATGGCGCTGCGTGTAAGCCAGTAAGCTAGCAACTGGTTAGGAATGCCCAAAAACCAAATGTCGAGTTTGTTAATTTATTTGTACGTTTGTTACGCTTTCACACATTGTTTAAAAAAAATTGTTAATCTGAAATTAGAAAGCATGCCCAAACCTACTAAACATACAGTTATCAACTGCCATCACTATTGAACTATTGTTATGATAATAAGTACTAACTCAAACATAGTTCTCTGATGTGCAGCCTGTATGTGCGCCACAACTCTGTCTATCTTCTCTCTGGTCACATGGTTGTATGTAGTCCTTTCTACAGTTTTGCCATTCCAAAAGTAAGTATCTGTAGCCTTGCCCAGCTGGCCATGGACCTTGAAAGCTCTGGTGGGTCTAGCGACATGTATATGATAGGTCAATTTTGTGCCTTCATTTAAACCTAATACTGAAAATTTCAATTAATTAAATGTATAGGATGATCATGAAGTAACAACAATAGAGACATTTTTTTAAGATGGTTGACCATAGTGGGATTCCAAATTCAAATACTTAATATGAGAAACTGTTGCATCCTAACAAAAATACTCTGATAAATCACAATCCTTGCAGTGTTGTTATTTATCAGGCACGCCTTTGGGTTCTCCCAAGGAGAGATAAGTAAGCAATTTAGGCAAGCCATGTATTGGCCACCTATGTGATAACAGAAAAATATATTTCCCATTCAACCTCATAAAACTTGCAATATAAAACAGCATATTTTCTTAAAACTCACATAGTACTCCACTACTAAATAGGCCTAAATGACTAGCGACACTGCATTGGAAATCATTGTTTATGTACCGTGGACCACACACAAGAGGATTATCGGCATAGTTCGGCACCAACTTTACTTGCATGGGTGCATTTGTTGCTCCTATTATTTCTACTCTCTGTTCTATTGGTCTATCTGGTAAAGCGTTTAAATCTGTAAAAAGATAAAATTCCATGTTCGTTGTAATCTACGAATAGCAATATAGAATTACCCTTAACCTTACTTAACCTTTGCAAAGATTGGTTCTTATTATATGTTGAACTTGTTTCACTGATACACATGAAGGTTTATAAACGCATATAACCCCATTTAATCCTTTAAAAGCTAATGCGGCATTCTTAAATTTAACCATGTTCGTTTTGTTTGAGAAATTTTTCACAATGTTTTTCAATGGAATAGCAGAAGGCTACGTTCGTTTAAAAAGTCAAATGTCCAAGTTATAAGCTTAATCAAACCGTAATTAGAGAATAAGCCTTTTATTTAATTTAGTTATACACTTAGTAAATATTATAAGCCATTTAATATTACAATACACAATATTTCAATTAAAAAAACAGTTATAAAACACATGTTTAATAGCAAGTAATATTATATTACTTTCCTCTCCGATAGCAAGTCTCGTAAATTCGTATTTAATGTCAAACTATCGAAAAAATGAAACAGAATTTAAATCAGGTTGCCATATCAAGGAAAGAATTCCAAGATAAGAGTTATTTTATGCTGCAGAGTAAATAAGTTTTTTTTTAACATAAGTGCTTATTTCACTTGACTAAATTTAGTCGTTACTGAATTTAGACGACGTCAAGTATAATCGCAAGTTAGCATCCTAAATTCAGAAGCTATAATGGTTTCTGACTGACTAAATCATTTAGAAGCCTAAATTTAGGAAGGTGTCGTAATGTAATCGCATTTAGTTTATAATTTCAGTCGCTGCGTGGGTCTCCGTGCATGAGGACGTGAATTCCCGAATAAAAAATTAAAGAACCGAATTTAAAATCTTGATATGAGCTTCCCGTTGCAAGAAATCTGTTGTTTGTGTTGTTATATATGTAATGTTACGACCAGGGGCGTAGCTAGCCGTATCAGCCGTATCAATGATGTTATCCACAATCTGACTTAATCTCGTGCTTCCCGGAAAAAAACATTTAAAAAAATCTGTTATACGTGCCCTATAGAGTTTTCACTTCAGAAATGACAAAAGTAAAAAAAAGCAATCTATTTTTTTCCTGGGTTAAGCGTGGGCTCAAAAGTTGGCAACATCCTACATCATTTACCCTTCATTTGGGCCCCCCAACAAATTTTGACATAGGGTCCCTCCAAGACACGCTACACCACTGGTTACGACTAAGCTTTCTTTTGCACTAATACCTTCTTTCTGTTTTTTTTTAAAGACAACTCCCGCATTAGGAACATTTCTGTGTCGGGGCTTCACAAATATTCAAACAACGGTCACAAAGAAGATCCAGACTCGGGACAACTATTTGTGGATCATACAATTTTTTGTCCTATGTGGGAACCCAACAACAACAACACTCGGCACAGTGAAGTGGCGAGGGGACAGCCTAAACCATTGCGCCATCCGTGCAGTCAAATATACTGTATTTATAATAAATGTAATACTGTGTCGTAGAATAGTATCTTGCTTTTGAATATACGGTGTCACAAGATTTATTTATTTATCTCGTTATTGGACACCTTTTAAGTGAGATACAAACCAAAAACCTTTGTACGGATTCTAGATAACCTTTGTACGAATATTATCAAATGACAAATATATTTCAGGGTATTAGTCTGTGGTGTACGGAGATAGCTTAAAAATATGTCAAATGATCTCGAATTCATTCTTAGATAATTTCTGAAGTCCGCTGGTCCTAAAACACTTATAATGTCCATGTTTGCTAACTTTCCGGGCAGCAATAACTATGGGTGAAGTCCATGTTCTTCTTTTTCTTTTTTCTATTTTAATTGAAAATAGAGCTGAGCGGAGCTGGAATAATACTGGAGCCATCCTTGTACATGCACGAGATGTCTAACTTCGTAGGCTGTCTTAAGTTGACGGGGAGAAGTCGCTTTTTTACATTTTTTTTTTGCTCTTTCAACTGTTCGTTAACTGTTCTTAACTGTTCGATCAAAATTTTTAAAATTATTTTACCACTCAAAGTCGTTGTCACGTAAAACTTTCGCCCGTATACCGACTTTACAGGCAACCAATTTTTTTTTTTTACTATTTCAATTGTTCGTTAACTGTTATTAACTGTTCGATCAAAATTTTTAATTGGTTGAACTTAGTTTTTTTTTTATAAATAAAATAAAAATTTGCTTTCTTAAGTTGGCGGGGAGAAGTCGTTTTTTAAATTTTTTTTTGCTCTTTCAACTGTTCGTTAACTGTTCTTCATTGTTCGATCAAAAGTTTTATTCGTTTGATCTTAGTTTTTTTTTTTTTAAATAAAATAAAAAATTACCCTCAAGTTGGCTGGGAGAAGTAGTTTTTTGACATTTTTTTTTGCTCTTTCAACTGTTCGTTAACTGTTCTTCATTGTTCGATCAAAATTTTTATTTGTTCGGTCTCAGTTTTTTTTTAAAAAATAAAATCAAAAATTACCGTCAAGATGGCGGGGACAAGTCGTTTTTTTACATTTTTTTTTTTGCTCTTTCAACTGTGCGTTAACTGTTCTTCATTGTTCGATCATAATTTTTTTTGTTCGAACTTAGTTTTTTTTTGGCGGTTTGACCAAGTACTTCGTTTGTCATAAAATTCGGTTCTGGCACTCGCCGGCCGCTGCCGCGGAACGCTCGCTTCGCTCGCTCGGCTCGTGCGTGCCGCAGTTATAGTCACAGTTCTTTTTTTTCTTTTTTTTTTGTAACGAGGTGGAAGATCCTCATGGATGTCCTCCGCCCTTGGGGGGAGCTGAAGGGGTCTGTCGGACTCTTACCGACTAAAAACCACCCCGGTGTTTCACTGCTTGCCCATAACCGGGGGAGCGAGATTTGCCATTGCATTCTTCCGCAACCCCCGACAGGCATTGACCCGTTTCACCCAAAACGGGTCCCGTCACCCGATGCGACCGCCACCCCTCGGTCGCCTCTGAGAAGCGCGCGCGGAACACTGCGCTCTGCCTCTCGGGCCTGTATCTGTTCGGACGACGACTTCCCCAAAAGTGGCCGGAAATCATTGAATGCCCTTCGGCGCCCGGTGCGTCTACTGCGGGCAGGGAGAGCTGTACTTCGCTCTCTCTCCCGTTCGGCCGCCTCCTTTGCGGACATCACCTCCTCGCAGAAGGTGGCGACGGCGTTCCATGCACTCTCGCTCCGGACTATGGACAGAACCACGACCGGCAGCGAGAGACTACCCGCAGAACCAACTGCCGCGACGAGTTCACGACGCTGGCTAGCCCAGGCTGAGCATTCCGCCAGTGTGTGAAGCGCCGTGTCGTCGGGGCAGTCATAGTCACAGTTCTAACCTAACCCAAACCTAGCCACTTGAGGATAAAAAAAAATTTATTTAAAAAAAAACTAAAAGGTTAAAAAACGACTTCTCCCCCCAACTTAAGAAAGCAATTTTTTTATTTTATTTATAAAAAAAAACTAAGATCCAACAATTAAAAGTTTTGATCGAATAATGACGAACAGATAACGAACAATTGAAATAGTAAAAAAAATGTAAAAAAACGACTTGTCCCCGCCAACTTGAAGGTAATTTTTTATTTTAATTAAAAAAAAAACTAAGATCGAACAAATAAAAATAAGGGGAAATGATTTTTTTACAATTTTTTTTTTGCTATTTCAACTGTTCTTCATTCTTCGATCAAAATTTTTTTTTGCTCGTTCTTAGTTTTTTGTTAAATAAAAAAAAAAAATACCCTCAAGTTGGCGGGGTGAAGTCGTTTTTTTAATTCTTTTTGTGCTATTACAATTACTCATTAACTGTTCTTCATTGTTCTATCAAAATTTTGACCGACAAATGAAGAACAGTTAACGAACTATTGAAATAGCAATAAAAATAAAAAAAAAAATGACTTCTAAACGTCGCGCCGACTTGAGGGTTATATATAGGGTATAAAAAAAGGAGGGGTTTAAAAAAAGTTTTAATCGAACAATGAAGAACAGTTAACGAACAGTTGACATAGCAAAAAAAAATTGTAAAAGAAAATACTTCAATCCTCCAACTTATGACAGCCGAAAACTTGTGTTCCCCACACAAGTTTTCTTAATTTATTTAGTAGAAATGAAAATATTAATTCTAGCAAGGAAAAGAAAGGCAAGACGGACCAGCTTACCGATGACGACAAATTAGTTTAGTCTGTGGCATCGTGCAATGGCCGTTTGATAGAGAACAATATTCGTTGGCTAATCGCGACAGACTGCATCCGTGTACGATTTGGTTGTGTTCATTATGAAATCATATCTTCCTTCGAGCATTGTATAATGTGGTGCCAGTTTAGTGTTTAATTTTTTACAGTTTTGAATGAGTGGAACATAATTTTTGTGTAGGCGTTTTATGCATACCATCAAACTCTATCGGTGTAATTCGTGTGAAACTTGTTGGTAAGTGATACATAAGTGTAACTGTTCGATAATTATATATTGTAATATTGTCTTAGAGAGTTTATTGTGGAAATGACACGCTCGTATCGCTTTGAAGACCGCCGTGGCACCGCTAGACGGTTACCTCTTCTCCGCTGTTGACTCCATGGGAATGTACTTGCATTGTACCAATTCATTGCGTGTGTCGTTACTGTTTACTTCCTAATCTATTGGAACTTTCTGTTTACTTATTGCACAGTGTATTGTCAAACCTGAAAGTATTTGCAAATTTGCAGTTTACATTGACTCTTGAATTATAATTTTGGTAATGGATATTATAATCTAATTAGAATTATGTATTTTTGTAAGATTTAGTGGTTTGAATGAACTATCATGGCATGGTCTTGGTTGTTCATTTCTTCAGAAATAGTAAAGATAAACATTTTTATAGTTCCCTCACTCACTCACTGTACATAATTGTCTCCAAGTTCCTTTATAAATAAAAATAAAAAATTATAAAATTCAGTGAGAATAGAATAGCAACATCAAATTTATGAGATAAATAATAATCTCACTATAAATCAGTTTAAAATCTAATTAGAAAAAAATAATTAAAAATGAAAGAAGTGACTTTATTCTTAAATTAAATTATAATAATGAATAATAATAAGGGTATATTTTAACTATTATATTCATACTACCTAGAGCAAATCTTATAGCTTCAACTGTCACTACAAATAGACTGAATTTTGGTTGCAACATAAATTTATATAAAATAATAATATAACATTCAACAATCTGATGTCAATGGTCCATCAATCAATATTATATCAAAATAGATAATTTGTAAGATAAGTGTGTAAATATGTTCAGCCCTTTCATATTAAAATATTGGTTCACATCTGTCGGGAACTGCACAATTCTGAAACAATCACTTTACACTAACAATTACAATTAGTCATTATAGTTAGTAGTAATTAGTTTTAAAGCAGTGAGGTAGGAAGCTAATATTATAAAAACAAAAAAAAATATGAACAATCCTTGAATTATAATTGTAGGACTTATTTGTTAAACAATTGTTTAAATTAATCTAACTTTATGTGGCTGCTATACAAATTGTGTTAATGATTATTAAATTAGTCAACATGTTTCTTTATTTACTTCCACTGATAATGAAGTAATAAAGTCAATATTTATCACACAAAATATTCCATTAGCTATGAAAGAGAAATGATAATAAAACTAACAATTTTATTGCCACACAACAAACATTTACCTGTAGTTAAATGTACACATTAAAAAATAATAATAATAAAAGATAAACTTAAAAATACATAGTATTAAAAAAAGGAATATACAATAGATAAGCAGTTTTTAGTACAGTATTACTAGACATAAATTTATAAATAGGTATTACACAAACACATCTGTGTTGCTAAGTTCAGGTGTTATTTAATATTCACCTTTCAAGAAATGTGTGCGTGTGTGTGGCGGCTGGTGTCAGTGACGCAGGCATAGGTAACAAACAAGTTAAACTTAATGAAATACATTATAAAATTCTTTTTAGTTGGGATGCTTTATATATCAAAGAAATTTACGCCAATATTTAAATACTTTGTACACAATCTGTTTCACACAGAGCAGTTTCGATAACTAAAAAAAGTAAACACGACGCCTAATATGTTTACAACATGTCATCTAACACTAGACATTAAGTTTAAAAAAATCACAATCAATGAGTAGCTTTTCGTCAGTTCGTCGTCGTCCTTTTGTCAATCTCATTTGTAGTACCTATGTCTACTTTGCAAGTGGGATAGATTGACATTCTGCGAATTTATATTCTGCAGTTAGAATTTTTTTACTGAGCTACGTATATCGAGTATTTTTAGAACGGCAAAATTAAGTTTGTCAGTCGGAAAAAATCGGGTAAAAATTTTCGAGAATCGATTCACGGGAAGTCTAAATGGATGAACTATCTACAATCTACAAGTTTGTACGGAACCCTCGATGCGCGAGTCAGACTAACACTTATTCGTTTTTTTTTTGTAACACGAGAGGGATCTCTATTTACGAAAAATCAGGACTAAACTAGATTGACAAACTGATTGGGTTCAAATTTCCTAGTGTTAAACTGGTGCGTCGCCGTCGCAACTAAATTATAGCCTTTATGTATCTAAGAGGTACCTCTACCGGTAATTAAAATACATACCTAATCTTGAACAAATTACGAAATACTTGCAAGTAACCTAGTCAAAATCGGCCAAGTTTAGTCGGACTCGCACATGAAGGGTTCTGCACCATCGTACAAGATTTAATACTATGTAGAGTAGGGTAGCCCTCTATAATTTATTTTTATTATTTGTTATTTTAGCGGCAACAGAAATACACATGCTGACAGACAGAGATAGGGACGGACGGACAGCGGAGGCTTAGTAATAGAGTCCCGTTGGTTACCATTCGGGTACGGAACCCTAAAAAGATCTTAAAAACTCTGTCTCTCTTCACAAAATTAATATTTTCAGTGATTATTTTGCTGAATGAAAATTGTTACCTTTAGCGACCTCTTACGAATTCTTGAAGATAAAAACAGTTAAGTTGTCCAGTTGTTGGTCAAAATATCCTTCTATTCTTAAAAGAGTTACAATTAGCGTGTGATTTAAGCATTAATGAACTCAATATACTAATATAATATTTTTTTGAACACACGTCTATTGAACTACCAGTTAAATGATATCCTAATTCTTAAGGTTCGTTTATAGGCTATGTAACATTACGCTACGACCTTTAGGTGCGGAGCAGTGGCCATAAACGCTGGTGAAACTGCATGGAACGGTTAGTTTTAGTTAGTTAATTAGAGGTATCCTCGTTTAATGCTAACAACAAGGCAGGCGGTGTTATACACGCAACACGGTTTCAATCATTGGCTCACTCGTTAGCTCGGCCACTTGAGATTCAAAAGCCGCCCAATTTGCGTGTTAGCTTGTTGGTATGTTAAAACGTTCGTACAAGGTTAATTCTCGAATTCTCGGTAATACTGTCGATTGGAATAGTTAAGTATCTTGCTGTTTATTGTTTGATTTCTCTTGCGGAATTGAGAGCTTGTACCTGAGAGCGTTCACTAATCAAAAATCTTAAACCTCCAATTTAAACCACCTCCTCTCCCTATAGTACTTAAATTGCTTAATTGTAATCATCTCTGGCACGCCAAGAAGAGACGTTGGCAAATTTTTGATTTTGTAGTTTTCACCACACATTTTTTGTCCAGCATTATACAAAACCGGCGAATCTTTTAGGTAAAGGTTAAAGTAGCGATCAGAACTCTTAAGAGTCCATAGTCTAGTGATAGCTATAGGCTATATATATATAAATGCCCACTTCATACCCCATATACCTTACCAAGCTTTCACTGGCTCAACGTTACTGAAAGCTTACACGACACAACTACGGAGACACCGCCTTCCGCCTCCTAATACGACCTTTGATCTTGTCTGATTTTATTCGGAAGAGAAGATCTTTTTCTGTAAGCGGATTAAGTTAAGAAAACAAGCGCCATGTACGCATAATTCGTCACTAAGTTATTATAGATACACTCGCGACGCGATTATGTAAAACATCTAGTGCCTATAAATAATTATAGGTCGTTATTATGACCGTTGCTATGCAAATGGAGAATGAGGAAGAGAAGTATTCATTTTAATAAAGCATTCAGCCATCCGGGACAAGGATAATAATATTGAACGTACCCTATCCTTATTCGACTTACATAATTAGTAGACTATCTGCATTAAGCCTGCCCATGTCTCAGACATCCTGATTTTACTACCATTCTTCACCTCAAAAGAAAAATCTAAACTCTCCTATGATTACTTTGTTGTCCATTTCCGATCTTTCAAGATCCCCTTCCTCAAGATTAAGACCTAAAATTTCAATTAAAATTTCAAGCTATAAGTTAACGCATTTAGAAGATATATTACCGTTTCATTTTACATAGTTTTAAACTCCCAAACGGTATCGTCAAAAGCTATAACCCTATAAATTTTGACATGTTTACACCCTAGTTTCCCATTGACCTAGAACCATGAAATTTGGTAAGAAACAAGATTTCCCTGTACAAGTAAAAGAGAAAATCCGTACACTGCTAATTTGTAGTATGATATGTTCTTGTGCGATTTCATACTGATAATTGCAATTAACATAGGTATAGAGTATAGACCAAAGTATAGGGAAGATATCCACTGCATAGTTAAGTTTGTCTATTGGACTAACCTTTGCTTGAGTTATTTTCTGTGCACCCCTTGAAAGTTCAGTGAGTCAGTAAGATATTTACACTATTCACTGCATTGATAGACTATTAGGTTGTACAAACCGTCTACACTGTAGAACTTTACTCAATAGAACACAAAGTTGCACAAAGTGCGGCTTAGTGGCAACAGCATCAAATAACTTTGATTATGAAACTTTTTGGGAGGACGCTTGTTTAAGATTATTTGTCTGTGTTCACACCATTTTTGAATCATATTTATTTATACGTTGTCGGAAAGAAAACAATTTAATTAGACGAAAAATAGAAAATATACCTACTTCCTTATGAAACTGAAAATCTGAGGCAGCATTTTATGTATTAACATTTTCATAGGCGAGTTTCCTTGGAAAGACGACAACATTTTCTCAGAATGTTGACGACCTCGTCTTGGGAGGTACTACGTGACTGTATATCTCAGTTGGGCATCTGCCGCGGATAAAACTTCCTGTTTAAAATACTTACACTTGCTCGAAGGTGTTCCTTATTACTAGTTGAAAGTAAAACATTCGAAGAAATCATGTCCGAGCCCGGTTGATCGCGATAATCACGTTTCCATAACGCGAAGGGGACTGGCCTCATGCTTAAAAACGGTAATATAGGGTGTAATATTGCTCAATGCTATGTATTTTGCATCTTCACGTGAATTGGACAAATAATTACTTTTATTCGTATTTTATTTACGTAATTTTACACTTTGTATAAGAACATTAAAATAGTTTATTGAAAAGTTTGGCAGAAGTATTTATCTACTAGTTTTACATGTGTAGTCACTTGAAGGTATTCTGTGGATTATATAAATGCTCAAAACTTCACACCAAATATAAGGAATGCTAGGGATTAGTTGCAAGCATAAAATGGCTTCTGTTTTAAACAGGGCATATATTTCCGGCGATAAACAGCCAAGCTATACTCGAACTGTGTATAGAACTCCAAACATCGCATTTACCTTATCCCATGAGTTAAACATTTACAAAAGCGTAAATAACTTTGATGAAGACTTAATTCTAATTAGATTAAATGTTTTAGTAAATTAAACATTTCTTACGGTCCCTTCTATAAAATCCTTATCTCTTCTCAACTTGTAATAAGTACTTAAAATGTTTTAAAGCTCTCTTTGAAACATTTCGAATTCAGATTTGCTCCTCCAGTAATTATATTTGGGTCGGTTGGACGCTCGTGCTTAAATCGTTTGAATTCCTAAAAACGGAGCCGCCAACAGTGATCTAGAAGGTCACCAACGTACTCACAGGGAAAACACGTCAAGGTCGCGATGTTTCATCAACCAAGGTCGTCGGTGGACTGTGCTGCTGGCCCTACCTACCTATCATACAAATCACTCCGAGGATGCTGAGTTGAGTTTGTAATTGCGTATTTAGTAGTGTATTTATTATATTGGCGACTTACAATTGCTGTCGTTCAGCATGCTATTAGAAACGTCCGTTTCTATCTATTCGTACAGTAATATGACCATGTAAATAATGAAGACGCATAAAACAAAGGCGAGACTGAAAGAGTCATTACGTTCACCGTGGTTTCAAGTACTTCCTTGTATGCCTTAATTATAATGGACATCTAGAATATTCGGTAACAATAGAATATTTCTGCTTGTGCACTTATTTACGTAACGAACATAAAGCCGAGTGCCATTTTGATTGCTTCTCCATGTCCAATATAACGTTAACGAGGTACGATTGTCCATTTATTGTCGTTCATCAGACGGTGCCACTTGCTCGAATATTCTTAATAAATCGCGCATTTCTTGCATCGAGTCGCCTTGAAGTACGCCATGATATACTTGCCACTTGTGAGCTATTAATTGCCTTAAAACTTAACTCGCACGTAGTTTTCCTTACGATTGAATAATTTGGCCTTCGTTGGCACTTTTATGTTGGTTACAAAAATCTGTCTGAATGTATATGAAAACAGAAAGTATACGCTTGATCGTGGTCTCGTAGGGGGAAACCTATAAAATATTTTATGTTGTGAAGTCGTTTCTGTGTAATGGAGTCATGATGGGATGGGTACCGTTATCACGGCTCCGGCGAAGAGGAAAACCTGCGTCTTGTCTGTCATAAAATACTACACAAATCCGTACATAGGACTTTGGCATCAAAAGTGCTGGATTTCGGTTAAAGATTATGCTCCTGAGAATATGTCCAGTATAAAGAAATATACAATACCCATGATGTTCAAGGTTTTGTACTGTGTACCGATAATAATAAGCTTAGTCAGTATCTAAAACGTGAACGGTTTCTTTTATCTATGTTTTGTGCGAAGATTCTATAGCAGTGGGAAGCTTTTTTGAGAGTTTTCCTAAAACAATATGAATATCAATGTTCTTATTATACAGTTTATTCTATGGTCACGTGGTCACGTTGCTAATAATGATTTTTTTTCTTTATAATCCTCGTTCACACGGCCGGTATTAAAATTGCAATAATAATACTCTATTAACATTTTCTGCAAATTAAGATGTTATGTTACGTAATATATAATATGTAATGTAATGTGTAGGAACAAAGGATTTCTTAGTAAGGGGCCATCCATTAATCACGTGATGTTTTTTAGCAACTTTTGACCCCTCTTCCCCTTTGGTGATACATGGTGAAGTTTTAGACTAATCCCACCCCCTTCCCAAAATTGCGTGTATTTTAAAGTACAAATTATCTTAAAATTTGCCTGGCAAAAGCGAGTCACGAAAAAATGAATACACGTGAAATTCCCCCTCTCCCCCTTGTGATATTTTGTGATTTTTCCGAACCCCTTTCGATCCTCACGTGTTTAATGGACCACCCCTAAGTCCTTAGGCATCTGATGTAGTGATTCAGATTGATTCAGTTATTGAGTTATGTTTGTATTTCTAAAGATCTGACGTTTACGTCACGGAGCTTGCGCATCGTGTGAGGTCATAGAGCGCACCCGCCCCCTCTGCTCAGCTGAATCGTGACTTGTCGGTGACCTCATATTTTACACCACCTCAACTTAACACTTATTTTTATTATTTACTAGTAGTCGCCCCGAGATCAAAATTCGACTGTTATTTATATTAAATTATTAATAACACTGAAGCTTTTTAATTAAAGTTTGTTTTGTTTATTTCAATACTAGAGCTAGCCAATAACAAATGGAACTATTTTGGTTTTGCCTATTTATACAAATACATATAGTTGTGATACGAATTCTTCTCCGAGCAATAGTTATCAAGTTAATGAATTCCAACAAGTATGCTAAATTGCGAAACTACTTAATTAATATGTTTAACGTTTTCGTTTTCTCAACAATTGAGTAATATGTTCTGTGTTATCCGCCGCAAGCGGGACACGGCCGGAGCCTTGGCACAGCACTTATCAAGCAACAAATTAAGAATGCACTCTTTTACTTACACAAACTGAAATGCAGAGGTACATTTGCACAGTTGCTATCGGCGTAAAATGTCGCCGGTAACGTCTACTGATAACATTTGTGTTGGAACAATCAGTTCTGGTATTTTTTACACTTATCATAAGTGATTTTTAATGGAATTTTTACTTAGTTTTGTTTTATTTTTACATTTTAAAAATAGGTGCTAGCTAAGTAATGTTTAAGATTCCTGTTGAGCCTAATCATTTTCTGAATCTTAAAACTCGGTTTTGTGCACTGAGTAGGTTCTTCAAAAGGACGGAAGATTATTTATAGGTATATCACTACATATTATAAAACAAAGTCCCCCGCCGCGTCTGTCTGTCTGTTCGCGATAAACTGAAAAACTACTGAACGTATTTTCATGCGGTTTTCACTAATAGACAGAGTGATTCATGAGGAAGGTTTAGGTGTATAATTTGTACCCATGCGAAGCCGGGGCGAGTTGCTAGGATGTCTATATTTTAAAATGATTATTCGCTTTTTTATCTACCAAAAACATACAATATTAGTAAAAGTTCCTTGTATGATATAAACTTAGAGATATAAGAATAGAGTAAGCAAGAAGCTGAATACTGCGATAAAGGCAAAGAGAGAGATGACTACCGAGTGTTCTTGCTGCCTCTTTAAAAAAGAGTCGATCGTTGATTAAAGTACAATTATTATACACTAATTTTATTTGTGAAATTTTACAAAATTTTATTAATTTATTTCGCAACTTCACGTCATTTGGTAATTTACAAAAATAACACTACACAGTAAAAAAAGTGATCACAAAAATTTATAGGTTAGGATTTTTTCAACTAACACATGAAAACTACGATTCTCAATAGAAGAGTACTCGACTTTACATGCAATGCACTGTCTCATATTGCAAGTAACTAACAAGGTTACAATCATTTGCATACAGATTCAACTCAAAAACAAAAAAAAAAGGTGTGTGTCAGCTCCGACGCACGACTGGAGGAACTCTCTTTCCTCTTTCTCTCTCCCCCCCTCTCTCTTTTTATCTCTCCCTAACTCTCTCTATATCTCTCTCTCTATGTCATTTGTAGACGCTGTACAGTATATATTCTAAATATACACATATCTACTTACATGCGTCGAGGATAAAGAGTAAACTCCAATAAAGCACAAAAAGCACAACAAAGCGTTAAAGCGTCACGCTGCCCTCCGATCACTAAATTTTACTCTTCATATTTTTTTCATACCGGGCGCCTTATATGAAAATCTATTCTTAAGGAGTAAACTCCAGTAACCTCCAAAAAAGTTGTTATGTGTGTATGATAAAAAAAATGTACTCTGTATCTTTCATCTGTTGACAAAATGTTTTCCAACTTTCTGCTAGCTTACCTCTTCCCCCTCACCCATGTATAGGTAGACAGTTGCCATAGAGATATAAGATAGATATTCCCTAAATCTCTATGACAGTTACCCTATTGAGCAGCAGCCAATCACAGCGCTCGGCTAGAAAAAGACAGAGAGGACATTCGGCGACCATCTCTTTCTTTTCTCGCTCCCGCTTACGTGAAGTAGTATCATTAGCGCACTCTATTCTTATATCTCTATGGATATAAATGAGTTACACGAGTGCCGAGGTCGGTGATGAGATGATCTTAAGAAAATGGGCAACATTCTTGAGAGTCCCAGTCCCAATAATATTCTAGCTGGGACATTATTACACAGCACTTTCTAAACCCAAAGTTTCTTAGTTTGGGTTTAGAAAGCTAGCAAGCTTATATAATGGGTTCAAGAACAGAAATAAACATACTTAGTTATTTTCAAAATCAATAATTATACAAATGAATGACGATTGTCGAGTCGAATGCTCGCCGCGCCTCAGAGCTTGGCTATATTTGTATTTAAAATATTAGGAACCAGACTGATATTATTCAACTCGTTCAAATTATAAGCAAAAGAAAAAAACAACATGAGTAGTTGTAATCATATTATCGTAAAACAATGTGTCTATGCTCATTGCTCACACGTATCGCCATTTCATATCGATTGTCCAACGGACATTTGAGCAAACTTTGTGCAAAACAGTCCATTGTGACGTCTGTCACCAGACACCATTAAATACGTACACCGAACAATTGCTGGATGGTTTTTGACAACAATTGATCGGATTGCAGTGCGGATGGCGCGCCATTCATGCGCCGCATCATTCGATACTCTTGCTATTTCACGTGTGATATTGACTGGAACTAAAACAACAAAGCTGTAGAGAATAGTCGATTAAACCGCTGTCTATGGCCAATATGGATACTACGACGAATAGATGTCAATTCCAGCTGCTAAGTACTTTTAAGATGACAAGTAGATATAATTTGTTAGTTTTGACAATCAACGAGATGAAATGTGACTTTTGACAGTATGATTACTTAAACATTTTTAAATTCTTATTAAAATGTCTTGTTTTAATGTTAGCTGATAATTACAAGGATGTATTTAAGTCACTAAAGGTGTCTGAGTAAGTGTAAGTACTTCGTTATAATCACCTAGATGAGATAGTATCTAATATGTATAAAAAGAAAATCGGCCAAGTGCGAGTCGGACTCGCGCACCGAGGGTTTATTATTATATGATGTAACAAAAAATTGACTACCCCCCTGGGGGACTATCCCCCAAGATCATACTATGGCTGTACACCATAGTGATCCGCCCGGTTATTTCTTACGGTTCCATCGTGTGGTGGCCTCGAGTTAAGCTGATCACCGTAGAGAACCAATTACGAAAATTCCAGAGGCTAGCGTGCACAGCGATTACGGGCTGCATGAGGACTACACCAACTGCTGCCCTGGATATCATACTGGATCTAGCTCCTCTGCACTTATATATACAACCGGAAGCAGCTCTAGCTGCGACTAGGCTAAGAACACTGCTCCTGTGGAGGGACAACGGAAGCCCGCATATGGCTATTTTGGAAGAGATATCCAAGGACATACCGATTGCGATGGCCATAACCGACCGGATCCCTAAACGGTTCGTATTTGATAAAAAATATAGAATCCAATTACACGAGGACCAACGCATCGAGGGTCTAGACACTCGTGAGCTCAGGATCTGCACTGACGGCTCCAAAACAAGGTATGGCACTGGCTCTGGGGTCTTCTCAGAGGATCTAAATATAAAAACAACAGCCACTCTAGGTACCCATAACACAGTATTCCAGGCCGAATGTTTGGGTATCTCCATGGCTGCCGCAGCTGTCATTGCAAGGAAGGTAAAGGACCAATCGATACGTATACTATCCGACAGCATGGCAGTGTTACAAGCCCTCGACGACAATGTCATAATCTACGAGTGCTACCAGCGTCTTAATGAGGTATGTGAACTCAACAAAGTAATCCTCCAATGGATAAAGGGTCACAGCGGTTCTAGAGGCAACGATGCAGCGGACGAATTGGCTAGGAGGGCATCGGAGATGTGCGTCATGGGCCCGGAACCCATGGTGCCCCTCTCCTCCGGTCAAATTCAGACATTGGTAAGGATGCGCACTAGAGACCAACACAATTTCATATGGGCAAGCCATGAAGACTGCGGGCAGACGAGGGCGGCACTCCCCGCCATCAACAGCCGGCTGTCAAAGACGCTATTCCGGCTGAACAAGCGTCAGCTGCGAGTGGCAACCGCAGTAATAACCGGGCATGGCTCGTTTAACAAACACCTTTCTGCTATAGGAGCTACGGACAGCCCACTGTGCAGAGCTTGCATGGAAGCAGAGGAAACAGCAACCCATGTACTTCTGGACTGCCAGGGGGTTGCAGAATACCGGGCTAAGTACCTTGGCTCGCCAGGGTCACTCTCCGAGATCGTCGGTAACGTGAAGGGGTAACTGGGATTCTTCGGGGAATTAGGGTGGCTCGAATAGCTTTTATTCCCACCAACGCAAAATACGCGCCCCGTCGTGGAGTTGCGGAAAATTGCCTGTGAACACCTAACCTAACTAAAAAATTACGGTTTTCGCAATTTTTCCTTTATTTGTGCTATAAGACGTTGCTTCGTACCAAATTTCAAGATTCTGAGTTCACGGGAAGTACCCTGTAGGTTTTGATTCCCTTGCGAGTGTCGAAAATTTGCGGCATAAACGGCTGTATCTATTGATTGCGTTGGCTTAGAAGTTTGATTTTTTCACAGCTACAAGAGACAGTAGACCTGAGTATTTGATATACATTCCAGCTTGATACCTCCACGCGTTCCTGAGAAAAAGTATCTTGACAGACAGACAGACGGACGGACGGACAACAAAGTGATCCTATAAGAGTTCCATTTTTTGCTTTCGAGGTACGGAACCCTAAAAAACTTAGGATGTTTTAGGGAGTGGTGGTTCGAAAGTTAGTGTTTTTTTTTTATTAAAACAGACATATTAAGTTGAAATGAAGATAGGAACAACAAATAGGTATGTCGTCTTTCTGTAATTGTCTTTCTACCCTGGTATAAAATGAATATTGTTTCTAAATGGACTTTACCCGTAACCGTAGCAATAAATTACGTATTCAGTTTAAAAGCCCATCAAAGATCATACTGTCTGTAATAAGGTTTGCGGTCGACAGTCTGACGAACGAAGTCACGGCTAGTCCTTTTTTTTTTTTTTTTTTTTTTTTTTTGTGCGTGTGGAAACCCCCTCGGGCCGTCACCCCACCGGGGTTTTCGGTGGGGCGGTGTGTCGGAATCGAACCGACTAAAACCACACGGTGTGCCGTACTGCGCCTTAAGTAGGAGGGATCCGGGAACTGCTTTATTAAGACATCCGGAACCCTCCTAGCGCCTGCCCGCAAAAGCGCGGGCACCACCTTCGGGTAAGATCCTCTCAATTAGGCGACGTCCAGGCACACGCGGACGCCGCCTCCTCGCGGGGGGCCACTACAGCGGGTGGAGGGGAAAACCCGTCCCGTCCACCCGCGGCCACACTCAGGGCGGCATGAGGCGCTGGTAAGCGCGCCTCCGCCGCCCGGTTCGCCGGCGGCGAATTAGGTTCGAGTGGAGGTCGTCCTCCCGGACCCTTTCCGCCGCCTCCTTCTGCGAGATGACGTCCTCACAGAAGGTCGCGACCGCGGTAAAATTCCTGTCGCTACCGGCCATGGAGCGTATGACGACCGGTAGCGAGAGATCTCCTCCGATGACTGCAGTGAGGGCCCGACGCTGCGTCGCCCAGGCGGAGCAAACCGCCAGCGTGTGCTGAGCCGAGTCCTCACTGCAGTCGCAGTGGTGACAGGCGGGACTCAATTCCCTCCTAGCGACCGAGTGCAGGTACTTCCCGAAGCAGCCGTGCCCGGAAAGGACCTGCGTCAGTCGGAAGGAAAGGGTCCCGTGCTGCCGCCCTGCCCACTCGACGATGACCGGCTGGAGCGCCTCCACGGCGGCAAAGCCAGCACGTGGAGCCTCCAGCCGGGACGACCAACGAGCCATGGTGGCTCGGCGAGCGGCCTCACGCCATTCGCGTACCTCTTCGGGCGGGGGCCGACTGCCGCTTCCCGCCCGGAACTCAGCCGTTCGCCGATATACTTTGGCGAGCACTTCCGCCTCCAAATCCCACGGGGGAGTCCCGGCCAACGCGCACGCCGCCTCCGTCGACACGGTGCGGTATCCGCGTATGGCTCTGACCGCCATAACCCTCTGAGGGCGCCAGAGGCGCGCCCTATTCTGGGCGGTCAGAGCTCCCGCCCACACCGGTGCACCGTACAGTGCCATTGACCGGACAACCCCCGTGTACAGCCGTCTTGTAGCGACGCTGGGTCCGCCCAAATTGGGTAAGAGTCGCCCAAGGGCGGACGCAGCGCCGACCAGCTTCGGAGCAAGCTGTCGGAAGTGCTCGTCGAAGAGCCACCTACCGTCGAGGATCAGGCCCAGATACCTTATGTGGGCCTGAACCGGTACGAGGACCGAGTTAACCACGATAGAGGCGCCAGGGGGTGGACCACGACGGGGCCCATGGAATAAAAGGGCCTCCGTCTTATCCAGGGCCACCCGCAAGCCCAGCGCCTCGATGCGCCCGACCACCAGAGAGACTCCCCTGGTGGCCAAGCGCGCCGCCTCCTGAAAGTTCACCCCCCGGGCTGTGACCAATGTGTCATCGGCGTAACAAATTACGCCGAGCCCGGGGGGGAAGTCGCCTCGAAGGGCCCAGTCGTATCCCATGTTCCACAGGAGTGGTCCAAGGACAGACCCCTGCGGAACACCGCACGACATGGGCCGACGACTCAAAACTCCCTCTCGGTCCTCGTACATGACGGTACGCTCCTCTAAATAGTCTGCCACTAGCCGCCTCAGGTACCCTGGCACTCCGTGATAGTGGAGTGCTTCCCTGATGCAGCTGAATGGCAGACTATTGAACGCGTTGGCGATGTCCAACGACACCGCCAACAGCACGCCGCCACAGCTCACTACCTCTTCGGTCACGGCCCTCAGGCGCAACACAGCACCGACCGTCGAACGCCCCGCTCGAAAACCGAATTGGGCGTCCGACAAATCGGGGCCGACCTCGCCAAGGTGCCGGACGATGCGGGCAGAGAGGACCCTCTCAAACAATTTACCCGCCTCGTCCAGCAACACGATGGGCCTGTAGGCCGCGACCGAGTCGGTAGGCCGTCCCGGCTTCCTTAAAAGTACCAGCTTCCCGCTCTTCCAGCAGTCAGGGAAGCGTCCGGACGCCAAACTAGCGTCGAACACCTCCCTGAGGCGGTCGGACATGTGGTCGAGGGCCAGGGCCAACACTCGGGCAGGGATCCCGTCTGGCCCGGGGGCGGTGTTCTTGGAACGGATCCGTAGAACAGCCGCCCCTACCTCCGCCTCCGTGACGGGTGGAACACCATCATCCTCATCCTCCCCGTCGTCTCCGGCCAAGGGGGCCATCGACGGGGGTACGTGTTCCACCCGTTGCGGGAAAAGGCCCTCAACCACTTCCTGCAGGAAGCTGGGCTGGAGAGTCTCCGTAAGGGGGGGGCCCAACGCGCGGAGCTTTTGTTGCGCCGCACGATATGGGCGACCCCAGGGGTCACGATCGAGACCCTCCAGCATCTCCTTTCTCTTTCCTTCTTTGGCACGGCTAATGGCCAGCTTCAGAGTTTCCCGCGCCTCTCGGTACTCCTCATGAAGCTGGTCCTCTTCCCCCTCTTCGCGGCGACGCCGCCGGCTGCGAGTGTAGGACCTCCGGGCACGAGTACAGGCCGCACGGAGGTCCGCCAACTCCTGGGACCACCAGTAGACCTCCTTCCTTGGAGGCCGACGACCTCGGACGCGGGGCATGGCCGCATCGCAAATCTGCGTAATCGCATCGCGAAAGCGGCCTGCCCCCGTCATGTCTACCTCCTCAGTCAGAGGCTGCGGAGACAGCCAAGAGTAAATGATGGCTGCCTCCTCTAGTAGGTCCCTGTCCAACTTCGAAACAGCCCACCGCGGGAAGCGGGAAGAACGCCGCGCCCTGTGACCCCTTCTGGAGTCCTGGGTCCGGGAGAGCTCAAATCGGATATACAAGTGATCCGAGAGCGTCTCAACCTCTTCCAGGACACGCCAGTTCCTTACTCGTGCGGCGAGAGCAGGGGTAGCGAACGAAAGGTCCACTATCGACCCCCCCTGCTGTCGCACGCACGTATTGGTGGAGCCTCTGTTTAGGAGACAGAGGCCCACCGATGCCGCCCACTCCTCCACGGCATCGCCCCGTGCGTCCGTCCTGGGGGAACCCCACGCAATGGACTTTGCGTTGAAGTCCCCCAGCACTAGGACGTGCCCAGGACGCTAGTCGCCGCATCGAGGTCTCTAGATTGCTGAGAAAAACCTCGAAGTCGCTCAGACTCCGATTGGGGGAGAAGTAGATACCATATATGGTGATCCCCCCCCATTCGGCAGCAACATATCCAGTACCCTTGTCTCTTAGCGACAAGGGTGGGGAATGAGCCGCCGTGGAGCTGACGACTGCCACGGAGCCGTCCCGGTCACCCAGCCAATTTGGACGGGGAGGAACGTAATAGGGCTCCGCGGCTACGGCCACACCTATTGACCACTCCGCCATGGTTTGCAGGAAAAGGTCCTGCGCACCGGCAGAGTGGTTCAGGTTCGTCTGGACAAGAAGGTTGGAGACTTGGTCCATTACTTGACTGTCTCTACAACCTCCATGGGCGACGACGACGACGCAGGATTGACATCGGAGGCAGCCTGGGTCGATTGGCTAGCCCCCGAAGTTTGCCGAGAAGTGCGGGGTAGCTTGCAGCCACCCTGCCCCATCTGATGGTTGGCGGGAAGATTTCCCGCCGCACACGCTGGGCAGTGAGGGGCGGCAGAGCATTCCGCCGCCTTGTGCCCCGGTTGACCACAGCGGAAGCATAGTCCGCTGCAGTCAAAACAACTCGCGCACCTGACGCGGGTGTGTCCCGTGGAGAGGCATTTAAAACACCTCATCGGTCTCGCCGCCAGGAGTGTGACTCTGGCGTTCACGAAACCGATGAGGACTCTTCCGGCGTCGCTCAAAATCTTGGCCGACGCCATGGGACAACTGGCCCACACTGCGCCAAGGCCCCCTGGACCGGGGCGGATGGTGCCGACCCTGATGTTGTCCGCGTTGCATCCCGTCTTCTCCCGAATTACAACGCGGACATCCTCGGCCGTCACTGAATCGTCCAGGCCCGAAATTCGCAACTCTGCGCACTTGGTAGGCCTGGCGATCTTTACACCATCTGTGGCTGCGAATATCTCCCGCATCTTCTCGGCAAAGGTGTCCGCCGTCTTTGCGCCTTCAGCCCCAGGGAACTCGAGGACTCGAGCTCCCGTCTGGGCGAGGCGCATCCTCACACCCACGGCCCCAAATTCACCGGCCAGACTATCCCGGGCTTTCTTAAACACAGCCGCGTAGGACAGCCCGCCGTCTCCCGCCTCCGGCGACAGGGTTACAACCACAGCCGCCGTTTTGGGTGGCACCAGTTTCCGGGGCTTTTTGGTGGCAGTCACTGCCACGGATGGCGCCTGTGGCGGAGACGGTGCACTCTTGGCAGCCTTCTTATTTCGGTTGCGGGACCGCTTTTTCCCTCCCCCGACTTTCTGCCACCCATCACTGGAAGCGGCGGACGTGGAGGGGGCAGATACGGACGGACCAGGCACGGGCTCAGCACTAGTGACAGCAGCAGTCGCATTCATCCCCTTCGGCACTGGAGTGGGAAGCGGAGGGAACGCTGCTGCCACTTTTTCCACGGTCTTCGGTGGTTGCCCAGCCTTTGCAACCGCTTTTGACGCGGCCTTAGCCGGTCGACCAGCCTTCGGTGCGGCTGCAGGCGCCGGTGCCGACGTCGCCGCGGCATACGTCACCGTCACGCGGCCTCCCGAGACGGGAAGGGGTGTCGGGACTGTTGCGGCTTTAGCCTTGGCCGCGGCGAGTGGCGGCCGAACAATAGGCGCCGGAGGAAGCCTTGCCTCCAGGCCCGCGAGGCGCCCGTCCATCATGCGCCACACAGCGTCAATGACTTGACGCAAGTGGGCATCCGGAACGGGGGTTGGGGAGGGGTCAGGTTGCCGGGCAACCGGGTCTGGCTGCTCAGAGCAATTCGCCTGTGCCCGAAATTGGGCGAACTGAGCGCTGAGCTCTGTGACCTGCCCCGTCAACAAATCGTTTGCGGCCTGGAGGCGCGCCACGTCCCCAATGAGGGTCTCGACGACCCCAGATATGGCGGAAGAGGAGTCCTTAAGGGCCCTAACAAAGGAACCCTTAAGGTTCGTTGATTTGGTGGCCACTTTGTGGATGACGGCCACCGCCGCGTTCGCTCTCTCCTGCATGGTCGATGGTGTTCCGGGGACAGAACCCCCTACCACCGGCTCTTGAATTTTAAGCAGGAGATCCGCAATCTCCTCTTCCGCTACGTCTTCGCCCTCCGCCCTGACCCGGACGTAGGCTTCCCTTCTAGAGAAGGCGGAGCCCGACGAAGCCGAGACCGGTGTACGCGACCTCCCTCTATGGCTACTAGCCACTTTGGGAGGCAGCATCTCCTGGGACGTGTCGCCATCTTGGTCCGTGGAGCGTCCGCGTTTTCGACTTTCAGTGTCGCGAACCTCCACTTCCATCACCTCTTGTGTGTCCACCATCGAACCAGAACTTTCGGCCGATGACAGGACAGACCTGGAACGCAGACGTTCCGAATGTCTTCTGCTCCCAGAAGTCAGATTGACTTCTGGGAGCTCCTTCGAGATAGGCGTCTTACGTTGCGCGTCGTTGGACAAAGTGTCCGCCTTCTTGCTCCTTTCCTTCTTCTTAACATCTTTCTCCGTCTTTTTTTCTTCTTGTTTATTTATTTTAATGATATTTATTGACTCCATAACTAAACCCACGAGTAGGGGAGAACTAAAGGTCGACCCGGGCAGAGATCCCCAATACCCGGGCAAGCGAAGGTTTATACCCAACCGAGGGGTCCGCAGGTCCCCCGGCTGGGAGTGCGCTTGCGACTGAACTACCCATCAGCCATGCATCCCCTGGTCACGCACCAGAACACGGGATTCGGGGTGATTTTTTAGAGAGGTTTTCTTCCTCGCGGTCCGGGCGGCTAAGCCAAGACCCTCGTCCCCGATTGGAGTCGCGAAACATGACCACGACTCCTTTCGGGATTACGATATGCCGACGGTGGCAAGGAAACTAAATCTTCCCATGCCTGCTCGGTGGCAGTGTGAGTGCACGCCGAGCCCGTCCTCCTTCTCCGCTGAGGACAGCGGAGAAACTCCAACCCATGGAAGGGTCCCACCTCCGTGATTTTTTAACGAGGTTTTCATCCTCATAGCTCCGAAGAGCGAAGAGCCAACAGAGGAATCGACAGACACGCCCGCTCTGTTGGACCAGCCTCGACCAAGTGGCCAAAGAAGTATGGCCTCCTCTCCTTACTAGAATATTAGCCGTTAGCAATGACGCCGTCCTCAAAAACTGAGGAAGAAAGGCAACGTCATCGCCAACGTTTCCAGGGTGCACCACGTGGAGGTTTTCTAGACAGCACCCCAAGTCACGGCTAGTCCTAACTTAACTTATAAATACGAAAGTGAGTTTTTTTGTTTGTTTGTTTGTTACGCTTTTTCGCCTCAACTACTCAACCGATTACCGTGAAATTTTCCATACATGTTGTCAGAGATTCAGAAAAGGACTTAGGGTTCCCGATGAATAGCAAAAATAACTTTTAGACGAGCGAAGTCGCGGGCAAAAGCTAGTATAATATATTTCACATTTATGTCACACAACTATATCACACTAGTACCTGCACTAGTATCTTTATAATTGAAACTACGGTTCCTGAATCGGTGCGCCATTGAATGTTACATGAACACAATGCTATCTAATTACCATAGTTTATTGTGACAAAGGCACCTAATGCTAAACATTGTGATGCGATTACCGCTTAGTACTTCCTTATTCCTTGCCATGGCGGGTTTGAGGAAGTACATTGTCTAAAGTTACATTTTTTAACTACTAGTGAAATTATTGTTTTAATGTAAAATGGTGCGGATAAAAGCAATTAAATTTATTAAAAATGAATTGCATTGTACATATAAGTTATATTAGTAAATTATTGACCGACCTAATTGCACGGGGTCGTACACTTGCAGTGACTAATTAAGCAACTGGTGCGTTCCTATTAGTCATGTTATAGGACTTTCCAAATTATTTATATATTATAGTATATATATAATTTATCTATTACATTTTAAGAAAACCACGGACATACAAACATACATACATACGTATTGAATACAGAACTTTCTTTTTTTAAGTTGGTTAAAAATATTGTTATATCGTTTAGTTTAGTAGGGTTATTTTCCGGTTGTGGTAAAAGTTAAAGGGTAAAGCTAGTTTGGCATTGTGTATACAAAGTGCTAGTTTAACAAAACTATTTCCTTAGTTAGATAAGTTTGGAAACTACCTCTAATACGGTCCTGCATTATGTGTACAGGCTCACTGATATTATGTCTCCCATAGTGGCATCCCACCCACTCGTTCACTAACTGCCGTCGTAACACCCACGACAATGTCCGTATCGTCTATTCGTGTGAAAATGATACCGTTTCACTGTCATGGACGCCGCAAACGAATTATAGCAGTTAAAGTTTTAAAGATATGAGATAGTCATATTATGTATTAAAAAGTAGCCAGAATTATGGTTTTTAAATGCTCTGATTTATATGATGGGATAGGCCAAGGATAAACCTCAACGAATTGCCATAGACTGGGAATCCAAACCGAACTTCCTAAACAGGAATCTTAATCTTACTAGGCGTCGAATCTCCAACGCCGTAATTTGTAATCCTCCGCTGGCATGAAATAATATTTCGACCAGTGTTTCGCCTTCACAAGAGGTATCTTCAGGAACGATGATTATTATTGTTATTTTGCTACTGCATTCAGTGTCTCCAAAAGCCATTTTATTTCTCTTTTAAGACAATATAAGTTAGAGAAAGAAAGAGGATAAAAAGATACGGAAGTAAAAATGAAAAGTGCTAGGAAGTGTGTACCAATTAGCATGGCCTTGCCATTGTGCGGCAGACGCGGCGTCGCGCGCTGGTCCAAGTCACTGCCAACGTGCCAACTCTGTGCTGAGTACCTGCGACATGTTTATAAATCACACGCAGTAAATCTAACCTTTTTGTCTTAGAATACCAACCTTCATGGTCAGACTGAAGTGTATTTCTCTTATACTAAATTTAACACAGGGAATACCAGCTACCTATAGTCAACTCTTTAGAGGAAAATCTGAGCATAATTGTTTTTATTTTACTAACTTACGTCACAATTTTTTTTTCTTGATTCGAGCGTCGCTTACATATTAGACTTTATGTGATGTATGTAAGGTCAAATCCGCAGTACATCTATTTACTTTTTGAGTTTAATTTTTATGTCGAAATGTTCGTGCCAAATCATTGTTGTTTGCATCCTATAATTTTTAATGAAAAAATTATGTCATTTCGTATATGTAATAATTTACGATTTTTAATAAAACTAATATGCAATTTGATACTTGTGGCCGAGTACGAGTTCAACCATCGAAGTATTTTGTGATTTGTATTATATTGAATTATGCATAAATACTTCAATGAAAATGTTTGTGCATCTATCATAAACGATTATACATATTACGAAGTTATATACCTACTTATATATATTTATTGCCAAGTGCTGCGTTACCGCATTTACGTATCCAATATGGTGGATATGCTAAGTTGAACAGCAGTTCACAGAATGCTACTGAAACGTCAAAAGTAAACCACGAATATCTCCACAACGACATTGGGAACGATGGTTTTTTTGTGAAATTTTTTTAAAAATGTATAAAGTTTCTGAAAATTTCTTTTTAGCCGTGCTTTGACTACGATACATATACTTTTTTATCATTTTAATTTGATTTTGTCAACTTCCGGCACAAATAAAGGAGTTAATGAGGCTTTAATTTTTTAATATTTCTTTCAAATCATCGGCTAAGCGCCTTTTCCTTTTTTTCAATCGATGCAGCGTGATCAACTCTATCATATATTTGAAATTTATCTAAAGTTAGACGAGTTGATATATCTTACATACATTCTTAAGAAACACATTTATTATACAAAGTTATGTTGTGTTTTATGAATATCAGCATGACATTGGTTTGTGAAAAATATTGTATTTAGAAAATGGGATAAGATCAATATTTTATTAACATTTTAAATGTGCTCGAACAGTTTGCAGCTCAATCTGAGTTGATCCTTATATATTTTTTTTATGGGATAGGGGGCAAGCTAGCAGACGGGTCACCTGTTGCCGGCCTTTGTAGCGGTAGAAGGGGAGGGGAGGGGGGTTAGGGCCTCTGGTAACCTTTCGTTCGGCGAAACACAACCCAGGTATTGCTTCACGCCGGTTTTCTGTGAGGCCGTGGGGTCACTCCGGTCGAGCCAGCCCATACGTGCCGAAGCATGGCTCTCTCACTTACTTATTATTTCCGTGGCTGGCTTGAACACATTGACATGTCGACTTGCATTTTTCTTTTATTGGCGTAATAGTTCCTACGCATTAGGAATTTATATGAAAAAAAATTACAGTTCCAAATATTACAGTCTAACACCTACATTACACCAACCGCACACCACACCACACACATACCCACACACAACACCTAAACTTACAGACGTACATAAGGCATTAAAAAAAAACAAAAAGTTTTATATTACCTATATTATTAATTGTAACAAAAAAAAAATGTAATATAATTATAGAAGAGCGGGGCCTCCTGACACAAGTTCTTCCATACTTAAAAGGAGGTCTCAGAAATTTTGATAAATGTGTAATAAGTTACTGAAATAAAACAATTTTGGAGCAATCGACTTTGGAAATATATTGACATCGCATTTTAACATGTCTAACTTGACAAAACCTCATGTCAAATTAACGATTCGCATGATTTAGTGAATGAACATTGATATTTTCTTATATCAACATACACTTAGTCACCAAAATAATATTCGTTATTTGAAATCTCAACATATACATATAAACTTAAAAATGGTCACCCTGACAAATAGCAATTTTTGACATGTCAAAATATTCACGCCAACTACGGATTTTATTTATATGCCTTTTCCCTCCTTAATCTAGTACCTAGTAATAATAATAAAATAAATATTTGTTTAAACATGTATTTTGAAACGTCCATATTAGCCCATTCGGGCGTTGGCGTTGCTACGGTATTTGCAAATAATTGATGGGAATTCCAACCCGCAAATAGACAGAACAGATTGCCCACTGTTTTAATATTGCAAACAGATAAGAATTTATCCCTTCTAGTTTTGTGTTTTCTCGTAATTTTACCGTAATTTACATTTTATTATTGTGATTAGCATTGTGTTGTCGGTTTTCCGAATGAAGTCATTTATGACGGTAGGCGTCCATTTGCATTGAGGGATCCGCCCACATTGATTTATACATGTCTTACGTACGGTATGTTTCTTGAAACAAATTTTGTAAATTGTAAAAGTAACGAAAGCTTCGAAAATCTACAGTAATTTGTTGGGATAGTTTTGGAGTATAATTGGGTTACAAAGTTTTTTACAACAGATTTAAATCGTTGCATGTGTATCACCGTGCTTGATACCGTGATAAACGTCTTTAACCATATTGAGTCATCGTGGGCGCGCAATTGTTTTATTTTCCTACTAGCTGCGCCCCGCGGTTTCACCAGCGTAAGTACCGATGCCGTAGGAATATTGGAATAAAAATAGTGCCTATGTGTTAATCCAAGTCTCCAGCTATCTACATACAAGTTTCATCGCAATCGGTTTAGTAGTTTTTGCGTGAAAGGGGAACAAACATCCATGCATCCTCACAAACTTTCACGTTTATAATATTAGTAGAATATCAACCACAAGCAGCAGAAAATGCATACTGAATTGTGTTTTAAGAAAATGTTCTTCAATATGTTACTTTGCCTACGTAAGTTATTTTATAAAAGTAAAGTTATTCGAAACACAGAAATAAGACCACGTTTTATTATATTAGAATATAATATGTTAGTGGTACTCATATAGATTAAAAATATACTGATGTGTTCACGTGTGAGCTTCGGAGATGCGGCACCTGACTGCGGGCGGCTCTTTATTATGGGCTGAAGCAACCTGTCGCATCGGTATCAGGCGCTCGTGTAGTGCTTAGCAGCTTGGCTGCAAAAAATAATTATATTAATTCATGTACATAATCAAGTCGATACTATTATAACAAATAACATGTATTTTCATACATAATATAGATTAGGTTTTAGGAAGAAAAATAACGAGCAGGTAACGGGGACATGACAACATGTGATTAGCTATTGAAAAACAAATAACCATTGTTTTGTGATGTTTATTATTTTCTCCAAATTGTCGTCACTGCGCTATTATTATTTTAGAAGCGAAAGTGCGTGTTGTATCTGTCTACCACTGTTGGAGTAGACAATCAACTTTTATTTCATTTTGAATAAAAAATACATATATACCTACGGATTGAGTTTTATTCATTACATAGTTGTTGAGTTTATAACTGATAATGTATTGTTATAATGACGCTAAATTTTAATTACGATAAAATTATCGGATTGCTCATAGTTATATTTATTTTCACTGCTTAACAAAGAGCTATGATGGTAATGTAAAATTATTTTACTTATCTTTGTACATTTCCTGCATTGTACAGAACCTATTAGCTTTGGAAGATACCAGATCTTATCAAAAATATTGTGATTGGTGATGATAGCAGTTTATTAAATTGTCCATGATTTCGTTCGCCTAAAAGTTTTTTTCAATATCTCGGGAACAGTAGGTAGTTTTTTAGTTTTCTATGCCGGTAAAAACATAGCTAGACGTTGCTAGAAAAAGAGTTAGGTCTTTTGTGTACTCCTAAGCAACGTGTATTCAAAATTTTATAATGATAATCATATTGGCTTTATAATATTGGTTAGGATTTCGGTAAGGCCAATTTCATATCATAAAACTTACTAAAACCCATTGAATAGACTAAATGCAGTAGGCGGAGCACAGAGTTTATTGCCTTAAATTGAAGAAAAAACCTCTTGGTTCTGTGCTGGTTATTGGTTAGAACTCAATTCGCTGAGAGAAGATTATAACGTTTACAAAATGTTATAGCTAGACGACTTCTTGAACCCAATGCTACAGTTCTGTAGTTCCTGAGGAAAGAAGTTCGCATAAAAGTCAAAACGACAGATGGTTTTTTTATAGTGTTATTTACCTTCTTCGAAGTCATGAGGGAGGCCTATGGCCAGCAGTGGACGTCCTATGACCGAAATGAATGATTGAATGTTATTTAAACCAAAAATTTGTTGCCTAATCTTTTCAATTATGTTTTCTTTGTTCCAGACCCCATAGTACAAACAATGCTTGGTTTGGGTCTAGACAGCGCTGTATAATACATATATCACAGAATATTATTTTTATTATTATATTACCAAGTTATTGATGAATAACATAAACGTATAAATGATGTCACTCGTTATATTCTAAGTTTCTGCCAAGTTATTTAGTTGCCAAAATCTTTCTTCGCCATAGAGATAGATTGTAATACAATTTGACGGGTAGGAGAGCGTGTGCATGTGATCCGTTATCCGAGGCACCGCGGCCGGCGCCGACGACCGTCCGCATCTGACCCACAACGTTCGACCTCGATACGTCTAGATCATATCTTATACGCTCCACCTTTTCTAATTACTAAATCCGAATGTCCCCAACTATACCGTTCATTTAAAGAGAAACGGAACTATTTTTAGCCAGTCTCAACACATTATGTCAAATAGTTTTTAAATACATTCATCTGCAACGTCAGAGGTCGGAGGTTCGATTCCTTCTCAGTGCAAATATTTGTATGCATGATTTGCATTGGTATCTTCGTTTCTATGTGTAAAATGTATGTACCATACGACGATAGGTTATCCATCAGTCACAATCTTGATTGTTGTAAAACTGACAGCAAAACCTACCGTGTAATGAACGCCTAAGTTCCATCTCATCATCATCACGTACCACGCCGAGGAAACTCAGCTGGGTGGAGAAAAAGTGTTATAACCCTTTTAATACATACAAATTATATATACACTCACGCCTGTCTCCCCGGGGGTATGTAGAGGCATTTTAAACACATTTTGCTGACTATAATTATGTCCCACTTACGTAATAGGGGTCAAACCTATTACCGTCTACCGGGCACCAGGGGAATTATATGGGAAAATTGGGAGTATATTGAATGCGAAAGCTTTTTAATAGCCTCCAAAATAGCTCATGTTATCGATTCACTTGTCATTTATCAAGTCAACTTTAGGCATCACTTTGAAGGCATAAGGACGTTCGCAGATGTCCTTTCTGGCTTTTAGCTAAGCCCCCGGCCATGGACACAAGTGATGCAACACCGTGTGGTTTTAGTCGATTCGATTTTGCCATAACAACTTCGTCAGGGCGTCCAGTGAGGTGGCACCTGAATTGTTTTCCACACGTTAACAAGGTATCATTATTGTGTTTCGAAAGTTTCCAAAGTCTCGTAACTTTGGAAACTTTCTGAAATCGAGGACGCCATGATAACATTTAAGTTAGTTGTTATATTGACAGCTTTATCTATGTCACTAGCTGCGCTCTGCTCGACCTTGTCCCGCCTGAGAGTAACCTTACGGTTGTAAATGGAAATGTTGTATTGTTTGGGAACCGCTGCATGCATCGCTGATGAGAACGGGACAAGCTGCATAAGGATGCGCAGTAGGAAGATTTGAACGATGTCATTAAACATCCCTATCGCATAACTTGTCTATGGAACTTGAGAAATAATGGAATACGTTTTTACTATTAAAATTAACAAAACTTTTAATTTGTTAACTGAACTTCTTTTACTTTTAAACCTAGCGTTTTGCATAGGCAAGTCATATAATTGTTAATTGAAAACATACCACACGTTTGAATCCGTCCGTATGTGTGTACGACTGTAATTAGAAGATTTCATTTTATGGAGTTAGAGGTCAGGTTACTATAAAACGTAGAATTATATCAATTATTAAGTGATAAAAGGTCACCTCTTTCTCTATGTTAGTTCTGGTAAAAAACCAACTGATCATCCAACATTTGATGAAGTGCATAACAGCATATACCTACACACGCAACCCTTGGTGAAGGTATAGGCCCTAACACGGAGTAGTCCTAAAGTCGCGACAGGCCTTGGCCCCATGTCAAGAACAAGCAGCCTTGCCATAGATTTTTTTTATGATAGATTATGATAGCTATGATATGATTGTAATCTATAGCGGTAAGGAAATCTTTAAGAATAAAAAATTGCACAGGAGTCATTTATACAACATAAGTAACAACTATAGGAACTACAAACGTAACGCTAAGATATACAAGTCATGGTGATCTCGATAATGTTTGACCGTATGTGGTCCGATTGGAGCCATCCATAAATTACGTCACACGTTAAGGAGGTGAGGGAGTCGACCAAGTGTGACATTATGAGACAAGGGGCGGGGGAAGGTCATAACCTTCGTGAGGTCACATGTTAAAATCTAAAGTATTAAAACACAACTTGAACTTGATTTTATAAAAATACTTATAGTTTAGTAAAACAGTAAAAAAAAAAGTAAAAAGAGTTCCACTATTCAGCTTCTGACTTCATCATCAGACCATCGCTACTAAGCTCAATCTGCAAACGAATCGTATGAGCAAAACTTGAGGGCTTTGATAGTAGCCACTGAAGAGCTCCACTATCCACATCCTAGCTCCATCATCAGAGATCATCTCCATATATTGTCTTATCATCCTTATAAAAATGCCGATTTTTTTCGTCTCTATATGTATAAATAGTATAAATAAGTTTTGAACCCTATCTCCTAAGCTAGGCAGTGCCTGTCAGTCGTCGGGGGGGGGGGGGTAAAATATAATAAATTACTTTGATAACTGGAATATTATAAGAGAGATGACGTGTATAATCAAATTAACGCAGCCATCTAAAGAAATATCTACTTACCAAAAATAGCACTTGATTGTTGCGTATGCATAGTTCTGTTTTTGACTCCTAAATGAATATTTTATTATATCATTTTGTGCAATTCAGAATAGTTATGTGGTCACATAAAAAGTATAATTTAAGCGAACACGGCTGTCGGTGTTGGTCGGGTAGGTATGCGTGGTCTTGTTCACAATTAAATGGCGTCGTCTGTGTCAATGAACTCAGTTCTGGCAGTAGAGTGCCTCTAGCACTCGCGTTAGTCTAAACTACGCGTCTGCAAACAGTTTTTGAACATTCTTTCAATAGCTTTTCTTCTTTATACAACAATATACTTTATTTCTTGACACCAAGTGGCGTTTTTGTCATGTCAAGCAGAATTTCACTGTAACATTGTATTTTTTAACTTAATATTCAACTAGACTGACTGGTTGTGTCAGTTGAGACTAATTTCAATTCAAATTATTGCGTGGGTTCGAAATGTACTTACAAAGTCTTAATCAAAGCTGACTGTGGAAGAATATGAACATGATAATAGTATTACAATCATCCTGTATTTTAGTATATTAAGTTTATAATGCAAGGTAAGTATTAAAGCGACCCACGTTCCAAGATGAGTTTGTCCGACGTGCAAGCACCGAAACAACCTACAGATGACCATTCCGCTTATGGAAATTAGGAGCACACTATAGGCTTAAATACTCTCTTATCGTTTGTGAATTTAAGTAAAATAAAAAAACTTAAATACGCCTGCTACACCTTGTTTTTGAAGTGTGGAAATCCCCACTAAACGGCAAGGTGGTATGATGAACTCGAACCGACTAAAACCATACTTATAGCCGGGACCTCAGGTGTACCCTAGGCAGTAAAACCAATGTGAACCCAGGCAGACTTGGCCACCTGTTGAGCAACAGGCGACCCAACTGCTTGTTTCTGCTAGGGCGACTAATAAATCTGTCTGACGAACTCAGGCAAGCGCTTATAGAGGCTAGAGGTCGTTTTGCACTCCACTGTCTTTCCGGGACAGGTGATTACTAGTTCTCTCCCTTTCCCTTTCGCCGCTTCTTTGGCCTGCATCACTATTTCGCAGAACGAGGCGGCGGAATAACACGCGCTCTAGCTCTGAACCATAATCATAAGTTTGTAACCGTGAGCTCCGGCTACCCACACCCATGGCTCGTGAAGTCAGTTCGCTGCTACGCCCACGCAGGGCACTCTGCCAAAGCGTGTAATACGGTATCCTCGCGGCAGACCCCTGCTACACCTATATATTTTCCCCCAAGGTCTTATCCGCAGGGATCATTAAGAGTATCTAGGGGTCCTTCTATTATATTTTCTATACGTCAGTGGTAAAAAAGTCGATAAAGGGAAGAGCCTAGCCCGATAATGGTTGTGTCGCGGATTTATTCAACAGTGGTAGAAAGTGCAGCTAATTATAGCTGCACTTTCTACCACTGTTGAATAAATTGGTGGGTATTAACCCATGGCGATAAGACATAGAGCCAGGCACTTTTTACATACCCTGTGCCGTGCGGGGCGATTTAGATAAACCTATCACCACAGAGAATTTATAATGTTATTTTTCGGTACTAACGCCATGCTAATTAATGTATGTATGTTAAAACGTGTCGAAATACGGAGCGTTAAACCTATAAACGATTATCTTAGTAGTCATTTATTGAATCGAATCGTGTTCCAGAACTGAGTCACGGTAAACATACTGAGTTTTAAAACTGTTAAGCATTTACGTACACCATCGAATCAATCAATGTCAGAACCAATCGATGTTTTTAAAACTGAATTTGTACTGTGACTATGTGTAATCATTTTTTAATTGTTCTATAACGATCTGATTGCAGTCTGTCGACTAAATTTTCTATGATAAATGTAATATTTAGATTGGGATTAAGGATGCTTTGGGATCCAAAGGAGTTCATTTGATTCCTAGAGCATCTTTTAAAAGGTCTTGTCATTTGTTTGACAATCACCGCAATATGTAAAGTAATGTAAACCAATATTAATCATTTTTTGATGTGAAATAGAGTACGGATGAGAGTGTATTGTATAATATATATACTTACATTTATGTGGTATTATGTTTTGTGTTTTCGGTAATACAAACTCAATTTGTTTAGCTGAGTGAAGACAGATATCTAATATCCACTGTGTTGTATTCAAGCCCTAAGTTTATATGTATAACTAGCAGTTCCCGCGCGGCTTCGCTCGCGTGTACATATTTATATATTTTTGCGCGGATCCCTAATTCTTTTTTAAAAATAAGTAGCCTAAGTTACTCTTTATAAGACCAGCCATCTGCCAGTGAAAGTCCTGTGGGAATCGGTCCACCCGTTCCGGAGATTAGCTAAAACAAACAGACAGATAGACAAAAATTTAAAATCTGATTTTTAGGTATCGTGCAAATGACTGTATGAGTTTAAAAAATAACTATTATTTTGACATTACAAACAGACACTTCAATTTTATTTATTTGTTTTGCTATGTGGATTTCGTTTGTAGCGTTGGTTAACAACGGTCTTATATCGCATGTGGAATTATTGTGGATGCGTAAATTCGGCTTTCATCCTCCACCGTTAATAAATGTAGTTTTGACAAACGTGCATTTATTATTCTATAACATACCAACAATGTTATCCTTATTGTTCTTGATATTAGTACTTAGTTTATCTAAATCGATATTAATATTAAATCGTTAGTTCTCCAAGTGGATGCCCATTTATCTATCATGTGATTGCCTTATGATGCATTTAGATTTTTATATTGTATTGCATAACTTGAAGAAAAGGAATATGAGTTATGACGACCTATGTGGAGCAGCGGTAGAAGATGCAACGGCTGTGGTCCTGGCTTGGAATCTCGATCGTTTTTCGAATTGTTGATTTTATTATTTTCAAGTTAATTTGAACTTAAATTCAAATTCAATATCTTTATTTCATAAAATTGACCATTAATTATTCGAAATCGTCGATTTAATAAATAATATTTATACTTAATTAAAAATTATAGATCAACACACAAACAATAGTTTGCTTCGTCAAATGTAAAATTATTAAAGAAGAAAAAATGGACAACATAATATCAGGTCTGCCTGTTTCGATCTATAACCGCCCGTTTTCAAATGGCTGAGTCTTGTGAGAAGAAATCGGGCAAACAAACTCACGGCCACTCTATTAAAAAAACCAGACAGTTTTAACAATATTTAGTAAATATCACATCAATTTGTGGTGTGCTATTATGTTTTTAAAATTAAAAGTAAATAAACTATAAAAATCTTTTTAACGAAAAATTAAACCGACGAAATAACTAAAAAGGAATAAATAAACAAACCTCTTAAGTCTTGAGCTTATTTACATAAACTATCAAATTTTATATAAACTTATTTTGAGTCGGCGCCAAATAATAAAATGATTAATTACCTACGTATACGTATAGCCATGTCCATTTCTACGTAGGTACATATAAAATTTAGATAATTAATCAATATGTTGTTTGGCGCCGACTCAAAATAAGTTTATATAAAATTTGATAGTTTATGTAAATTAGCTCAAGACTTAAGAGGTTTATTTATTTATTGCTTTTTAGTTATTTCGTCGGTTTAATTTTTTGTTAAAAAGATTTTTATTTGATGATTTTTTTTTCGTCATCAGCTCAGCTATATGATATGATGATTTCTGAACGCAAATACCTGATAAAGTAATGAAAAGTAAACAGAAACACCAATTCGTTCGTTCGTTCCTCCAATTTTCGTGGGTTTCTCTCAATTTTATCAGGATCCCATGATCAGATCCTGACTTCCTTGACATGGGACCACCCTTGAAGTATACCCTATCTAACAAAAAAAGAATAATCAAAATCGGTTCATAAATAACGGAGAGAGGGCTGAACAAACCTAAAAAAAAAAAATATATACGGTCGAATTGAGAACCTCCTTTTTTTTTCGTCGGTAAAAAAAAAGAATATGACAATAGGGAAACTGAAAATTGAGGAAAAATTAAAAAGAAGAAAAGAAAAACATGAGATGGAAAATAAGAAACATATTAGCTCACATTACATTTATATTAAGTTCATGAAATAGCCTGTGAATCCAGTACAATTCGGAAAGATTAAAGATGTAGTAACGAGTCAAGTATTTTTATTTCCTGCAATGGGTGAATTTCTGTAGGTAATTATATTATTTTCATTCAGTGATTATAGCCTATTTAATTATATTGGAAAAGAAAATAGCTTAAGACGCATATAAAGTAAATAAATAAATAATAAAAATATGTTTATATCCACCACTAACGCCACAAAGTACAATGTTTTATAAATATTTGTACAAAGATAAAAGTTGTAGTTTGAGGTGGACTGGAGCCTAAACTAGGCCAAGACCTGTATTTCAGGACTCCAGGATTCACACCCGCGCGGTTTTGTTAGTCTATGTCTGTGTGTGAGTGTATGTGGTGTATATGTTTATGTGATAGTGTGCCTCACTTAACAATAGTGATAAGTGATTCTGTGTCGGTATATGATAGATTAATTAAATAATTTTGAATAGCAGATTTACACATAATATGTCGTTCAAAGAAATTTATCTGGTTTTCTTTATTCAGGATGGTTTAAAAGTACTTGGATATTAACTCTTAATATAATAAAAGTCTACAATCGTGCTGCTATATTATAAAAGAAACAAAAGATAAGTGCAGTATGAGTACACAGACTCGAGTGTGTTGATACGTACCGGCATTGTGACGTCACACTTACGTACGCGTACCTAAGCACTACTTATGTTGGTGTGGTGTGTGTTTTGCAAAACGTGAATGAGATCGATGACTGAGGAGATAGGGCATCGCCGATTTTTGCTGGCATAAGTGGCATCGAGTGTTTATTAGGCATTGGTAACCACTTAGCATTAGACAAGTATTAACGTCGTCATTGTCGTGTGCTTAATAATATTATTAGTCAATCTTAAGTTAAAATATGATATTGTTAAAATTTCCTTTTTATGATATTGTTTTATGATTAACTGTTCCCACAGACGTTGTCCTGTCCGAAATTCCGTAATCCTCTTTTGCAATCCGCAAAAAATAGCATTTCAAGTTTTTTCCATACCTACCTATTTTCCGATTTTCTGGTAAAGTTTTCCAATTTTCCTATACCTTTCGTACGAGTATGAACATTTTATAACTAAATTGACCATAATCCGTCCAACCATTCTCAAGTGATGCGCTTTAATGAACATTATATTTTATTAATATTAAGATATACGATTCTACTCACGCCGCGCGCCGGCAATCCGCTTCACCCCTTGATAAAGGCCCCCGTTGGTCTCGAAAAACAAGTCGGACATCCCCGAACATAATGTATCTTTAATAAATATGATTCAAGAATTATTTATTGTATCTCGTTATTGTTAGTTTTCGTAAAGTTCATTTTCCCTTGAATCGATAGTTAATGTTTTATAGCATGTTCGTGGTGTTCGTTGAGTTTTCCATTCATGGTTATAAGACACCGGCGGATGTTTCAACTATGATTAAAATGCGTGCAGTTCCGTTCATAAATCGTTTGTTTAGTAATCGTTGCGAAATGTTAATGTGAGAAATGTTGGATTAGTTGTAGATAGATACACATCGACAGGAAAATAATTTTTACCTTCAGATTGAGGAACATACCTTGTAAATTACGTTGTTGAACATAATCGTATTTATGTGTTCCGAGACCAAGGTCAAGGAGGACAAATGAAACCTATTACTAAGCCTACGCCGCAAATCTGACACAGATGTCACTTACTACTTTGATGTGTAGTCCTAAAACATGTAGTTGCTGGAATTTGAAACTGAAGGGAATAATAATACATAATAATACATTTCTTTTAGTGGGAAATCCTAGTTCCATTCAACGGTGAGTACTAGTTAGGTGAAATTTAGGGCTGCCATCCGTCCGGGTTTCCCCGGATTTGTCCTAGTTTAGAGGGCGTCCGGGGAGCGTCTGGGCGGGGTTTTCAAAAAGTGTCCTTGTAAAACCCGGACACTCTGTAGCAAGGGACAATTATAATTGTTAGAAATTGTATAAATTTTAATGGAATTGGCTTTTTTTTAAAGGTGTCTGGGAAAGAATCTCGATTTCACCCATGTGTCCGGATTTTTTCAAGTTTTTGTCCGGCGTCGGCAATTTAAGTGATGGCGGGCCTAGGTGAAATCTACACAAAAATGTATAATTATAGCTGCTAACATAACGACAAATTTTTTTTAACATGTTTGTAACAGTACCTAATGGTAGCATAAAAATATACAATATCTATTTTTTTATTATAAGCATTTTACGCAAGCTTAAACAAAATAATTTACAATTTCCGTCGCTGTATTACTCGAATGTTCAATTTGCATTCAACTACAAAAATTAGATATTGAAAGCGGCCATCACGGCTTCACATGAAAGTCCTGGTCAACCGCAGCGGCTCGGTCACAGATCATTTCCTTTTCGCTTTCTCTCCTAGCCTTCACCACAACCACACGGCTACTAACTACTAACCCACCATCTTATTGTAAAAGTACTTGCCAGCAAAGAATACATTCATACAGCCATATCAACATGTTTGTACGAAATAATTATAAGAAAATCTAAAGACGTTGTACTTTAACTCATCAGTACGATCATGGAAACATTGAATTCTAACTACCTTCTGCGGTGCGGGTTTAATTCTGTGTTGAAGTTGTGGTGGCGGAAGTGTAAGAATTTGATTTTTTTTTCATTTATTTTATACAAACTTATACTTACGTGTTAGTTATACCAGTTATACATACTTGAAAGGCTATTTTATGATTTTTGTAAGCAAGGAATCAAGCTTCTGTAGTCGAACTAGGCAGAGCCTGTATTTCGACTATCAGCGCCAAACTCCCCTATAAACAGTATAGTTAGCCTTCTAGAAGTAGGTATGGTACTTGTGCTAGATTATACATATTAGCTAATTTAACAGAATTAGGTATACAATATTAAACAAAAATTTGGTGTGTTGTGTGCGAGTACGCTGTAAGAGTGTGACAATGCGTGTTCTGTGTTTTTGCGTGAGAGTGTGTGTGGCAGTGTGTAAATATTTTATTGAATAATATATAGGAGTTGTTCAGTCTCTTCATAGTTGAGTTTTTGTAAATAATTCGTCAACCATTAAAGTCAGAAAAGTTTCTACTAAATTTAGTTTTGCAATATATCAGAGTTTCACACAGCTTGTGTTTTCAACGTTTTTTTAACAACTGCGGATCATAAGTTAGTTTGCTGTGTTGTAGCATAATGATTTTCAGAATATACAATTGCCTCCCAGTTAGAACTTCACACATTTGGTAGAGTGCCGTTGTGGGATAGGAAATGGGCTTTTTATTGCAAACCTTGAGAATCCTCTAAAAAAATCGTGTCATAGACATTAGAAGAACGACTAGCAAAATTAAGATCGGTATTTCATTTGAAGTCACCTCATTTTGTAAGCCCTACACGAATGTCTTCTCCTGGTATGCCGGAAATTTTTTAGCGAGGCGTGAAAATGTATCTCACAAGGCCGTCTAATCAGGATTTCTAACAGATGAAGGTGAAGTCAACTTGACGGTTAAAAATAAGAATTGACACGACGTCTTTAGAACGTCTACCATCCACTCAAATATATTAAACCATCGCACACTAAACGACTACAGTTAGAATGGATTTTCAAATTTGTCATTGAGTAAATCATATAAGTATATAATTAAAGTAAGGAAATTAAACTATAAATGCATGTTTTGATTGACCTAATGGCGGCGCTACGGGATATAAAAAGAGATAATATCTAGAATTCTAGGCATACATCAATCATTACTTGGACTCCTACTCCGTTAAATTTATTAAGACTGTTAGAACAAGTCCAAACATCTTGTAATTCAATAGGTGATGATGTTATATGTTGAAGCCAGTTTTTATTGCCAGTTCGTGAAACAAACTGGCAATAAAAACTCAGGGTCGCTCTTTTCCAATCATTGTGTTTACAAAGTTTTATACAAATAAATAAGATGCTATCACTAATACATAGGTCATGAAAGGTACCTGTCGGATAACAGTTTGATTGAATGAAATAAAACTATTATTTTAGACTCGTAGTCTCTAAAGGAGGGTTATTTTTTGTTTGTTTGTTTGAACGCGCTAATCTCTGGAACTATCAGTGAGATTTGAGTATTTCTTTTTGTATTGGATAGAGTATTTATTGAGAAAGGTTATAGGCTATTATCACGCTACGACACTTAAGGGCGGAGCAGTGACCACGCGGGTGAAACAACTATAAAGCTGACGGTGTTTTTTTTTGTTGAATGCGCTAATGCCTGGAATTGTTTTGTTGGATATGATAGCTCAATTCTTGAGCTATTTAATATCACTCTTCGACCCTTACGAGCAAAACAAGTGATCACAAACGCAGGTAAACTGCGGGCAAAGACTTGTTTAAAATGTAAGCGTCAGCTTTTCTTTCTGTTTGTGGTGTGGAAATAGACATTCCATTACGTTAACATACCAGCAAGTCACCACGAATAGCGTTCCTTTACGAACATGACTCACGGAGCTGCCTACGGACCCCCCGCCATTTGTCCCATAAGTAAATAATAGATTCAGATCAATCACCCACACTTGGTTGCACAATCTACAAGATTTGATGTAGAAATTGCACAGTGTGTGTAATAGTCTTTAGACAACAATACATTGTGTAGGTGTTATTAACATTTAACTGACACTTGTGCGACGTAACTTAATTATACAGCGCACATCGACAGTACTGTTTTCGTATTCGAATAGACATGGCGAACAATTAAAGTATTGGATATCGGCACATTCTACTTCTGTATTATTAGTACAGAGTTACTTGTTAGTTTTTTTCTCAACTTAAAATGCAACGTATTTATTTCGTAAATAAATTACTAACCACTGATCTGGTGGTTATCAACCGCATACCTACATCCAATGGGGATTTGTTAAGTAAATTAATTCTATAATGGTAGTGCGGTAAACCGTGGAATTATTAATGGAGGTGTGAGGGGTTCCAGCTCCAGCTGTGCCTTAAACAATATATATATTTTTTAATAACTGCTATATATAAAGATATAGTATCACGTAAAATTAAATATGTATTAAATGATACACAAGTTCAGTTCAAAATTTTCATTATTTATAAATTACTAGCAACCCGCTTCGCACGGGTAGCAGAGACATCTTCAACCATCATCAACATATTTCAATCAATTTACACAAAATGTTAACAAATTATATACCTAGACCTTCCTCATGAATCACCCTGTCTATAAGTGAAAACCGCATGAAAATCCGTTCAATAGTTTTTCAGTTTATCGCAAACAGACACAAACAAACTCGGCGGGGGACTTTGTTTTATAATATGTAGTGATTTACTTATTTTCTTCTATTTTTTTCCTGCGACTAACTACAGACCCAAAAGTATGATAAACAGAAACATAAATTATATGCTTTAAACAACTGGTAGTCGCGTTTCATAATTGTTAGGTATACAAATATTACGCAGTGTATGGTTAGGTACCATCGTGTTCAAAACTCTATATATTGATCAGAGCGGTCCCGGGAGACTCGGAATTCAATTCGCGCTTAAGGCATCTATCACTAAATTAAAATATGACATATGTATTTTATGGGACATTTATACTTAAATATAATAAGCTGTTATTTGTTGCCATACAGAAAGACTCGCAGAACTAACAGTATGTGTGCATTTCCAACTTAATCTCCATCGTCTCACCGTGGAGCTCTTGTAGGCCTGTAGAAACTTCGCAATATATTCCAGTCTATTTGCAGTTTTTTGGATTGTGACCGGAGCTAGAGTCCGGTAATATGAAAATCTTCACACATTGACACACAGAAATCTTATCATATCTTATCTCAAAGATATGATATTCGTTATAGATGTCAACTTTTGAATATACGATTGTTTCGAACATAATCAATATGTTTGACTTTGCATAACAAACGTCATTCAGATATCAGATTAGATGATGTAAATGACTACCGACACAACATACATACAGACACATGTACTATGTTAAAATATGTAAGTTTGTCGTGCAACTCTAAATTTCGAGATATAATATTAAATTTGTGAAGTGTGTTTACAACAGCTCAACATTACGAGTGCTTTTCTTGAAGTGGGTATGTGATGAAAAGTGGGGAAGGAATATTGGAAATAGAGCCCTTCTGTCTACACAAGTAGAGGAAGTCACCAGAAAACATAGATAAATAGTGTGAAAGATGAAATCTCCAGAAAGAGAGCACAAACATTACAGCTGATAACTGTGTGTAAGCAAACTTCGAATAAGGGCAGGGGACGATGATTCGCCAAATAAAACTTAAAATTAATTTAACCAGTTACATTCAAATTAATGACATTATATGTATAGCCGACCCGGAATATTTCAATACAACACCAGATTCAATACACATTTGTCGTCGACGTGTAATACAACACCAGGCACTTTCTTTTATGAGTTGTTGAGATAACAGCTACATAAGATACTGCTGGCTCTGGCAAATAAAAAAGGCGCTCGTTATTCCTGTTTTGTTCGCGTTTTGCATTGATTTAGGACCTTAGGAATCGTCGCCTTTGATTGTCCTATATATCATGAAATTAGGTTATGAAAATAAAGTGGCTCGTGTTTCCGCCATCGCTGTGTGGGAATGACGCGCGACTTATATATTTGTTTTGGACATCTTATTTATCACAAGATACATTTTCAGATATTGCTGTCGTGACTAAAAATGGATGTTAAGGGTTATACAACAAATTATCTTAAAAGAAATTTTAAAAGAGAATTGAATAGTGTATTTGCAGATAATTTTATCATTTAACTTAGCTTTACAGATTGGTTTGGCGAATAAAAGTAAGATTTCGAAACTGTTATGGCTCCGTTCGCTTTACCCAATAATATCTATATTATTTATTTAGCCAGGGATAATAGGGATTTACATCCCGGTCTCCAGATTGTTAGTCATTAACATGCTAGAGCACTTCAATTATTCTCTGACTTCTACATACGACCTCCGTTTTTCATTAGCTCAATTTATGTACATTATCTATGGATAGCGATATCTCCTACTGATCTCATGTATGACATCATAAAAGCAAATCAAATAAAGACACAACATTTGTGTGGTTAACAGTACATTGTTATTTTTGTGAGAGTCATCGTCTATTGCGGTCATTATCTCTACGGTGGCTGCCGGTGACCATCCATTATTTGGTACTCAGTCATCCAGTTTGCAAAAACCGCTTATCGCTCGACTGGCTCTGCAAGATTGATGTAATTTTTTACCTTGTAATGAAACCAATTTGAGACCAAGACTGCGTGATTGTACACCAATGGTTGATTCAGGCGCGTTTTTGCTATGCTTTTTGTCATTACAATAATATTATAGCGACGGTAATGTGTTTGCTTCACCTTTTGCGTCATGTAATGTTTAGTGTTTTATCAGTATCTGTTTTTCTCGAATTTTCTTTTGTTGGAACACCAATATGAACTTCTTCGATCGACGAATGTTCTTTAGGTAAAGAACCGGTCTAAATGTTACCACACCGCTTTGAAACGCAATGTCGTGTGTTGCAAGCTTGATAAATACGTGTACCTATATAACAAGCATGTGGCCAGGTGTATCTTATTATTATTCACGCTTGGATAACTTCGGCTCCCCTCAATTTATGTGTCATACAAAAAGTGTGCTATTAATGCAAGGGGTTAGTCGTGACCGGTGGTGCCACCTTTGCGTCGTCTGTAGTTGACACTTAGTGCAAGGATGGAAGCAATAGTCGTCTCTTCTGTACCCTTTTACAATTATTCAGTGACTTTTGGTTGTTTCAGTTGAGCGTTGTGAGGTAAAAACAGATGTATTTCGTGCCTAGTATACTTAGTTAGCATAATGTTTGCAGTGTGTAAAATAAGGATACATGCTTGCCTTAAGCTTGTTTGCGTCGTTTTAATCAGTGAGGTAATATTGTAATCAAACGTACATGCACGCAACCTGATAATGATAATAGATAGACGTTGATGCAAATTAATAGCGTTGTGTTCGAGTTTCTAGTAAGTGTGGATTGTTGATGGAATAGAACGTGGCTGTGTATGTAAGCAACAGTGATTTACATGTGTAATTAACTTTTTGATGCTAAACGACTATTATTGATGTCTTTAAGAACAGCCTAACAACAGTGACGACCCATGGATGAATGAAGATTTTTGTGACTGAAAACAAATTGATACTATTTATAACGTTATTTAAACAAAAAGGTGTTCAGTCAATATTAACGATAGTACGCGAAATAACACTATGGAACACAATTAAATATAAATGACGGTCTGTCTCACTCACAACAAAAACTATAAACGTATTGGACATTCGGCATGTCAAAATAAGGAACCAATGTCAACATTACCATTATAGTCCACTCTGTTTAGACAACTAAGTACCGTTACATTATCGACATGTATCATTGTGCGATGAAAACGATTTTAAGCTGTCTCCTAGATCGTCGTATGCGTAGTCAACGTTCTTTTAGTCCCGTCTCGGTAAAGCACGGAATCGATTTGCCCCACCTCGCCACGCACGCTGCGCCGCTGATTGCGTCACACTGTGCTGTCGTCAAGTAGATCACAATGCTAATGAACACTTTACCAATGTTTATTACTTCATTCTATGTTACGACCAATATTAAATCCAAAATCTTTAGATGAAAGATATAATATTTGTTACAGATGTTATTTTTGGCTTGTATTTCGTAAAGTAAACGTAAATCACGAATGCTTGCCAGTGACAATCCATTCAATGATAGTAACCAGATGTCAAAGTTGAATTACTTATTTTATAAGAAAAGTGATCATTAAAATAATCATGAGATATCATTAAAGTTAAAACTACTACAGTCTAGAGGTCAGAGATAGAAAAAAGGCAATCGCAAAAAATTAACTTTTGTGCAATAGAAAATCGATTCAATGTCTGACAGATTGATCAATAGCCCATAAGTCCATAATTGACGAGTCGACTCTCTGTTCCACCATAGTACGATTGTATGTAATCCAAATTGGATGTTTTAATAGTAGTAGTAGTGTAACATATTTTATAAAGACACTATTTTAACATTTAAACAGTATCTGACGCAGTATCCTGGCAAGTACGAAGTTATTAGTGATGGATTGAGATTCTCCAAGTAATTCAGCTTCACCCCATTACGTGATGGGTAATAATTAAATTGAATTCTAATAATCGGAAGCCCGTATGTTAACGAGAAGATATAACTAAAGGAAACGTGATGCATTTGCTTTTAAATGTTTCCCGGGAGGATTAGTAGGTAAAGGTCTCAATTAAAACGAAGAATCTATATACATAGTCCAGCAATGATTATAATTATGTTTAACGCTACCCAGTGATCTGTACTCATAAGATATTGGAGGTTGTTTACATTGCCAGTGCCGGTTTTAGTGGACGGAGTAAATCACCCAACATGGTATTTGATTGAAGGTGGACGTTGGGTTACGAGGCGATAAGACGGAGCAAGTGGCAATTCTTTTGTCAGCTCTGGGAAATCAACCAAACTACAAAACATATTGCCGAAAGGTGTAGGAATTCCAGAAGTCAGCCGTAAATATATTAATAGAGCAAGAGATTCCCAACATTCCTGAATCATATATCTGGCGTGTGAAATACCATCTGATTCAAGTCAGTTTGTCTCGCCAGAGGCGGTAGTAACCGTATGGATTTCCCCAGGACGAGAGAGATATTCTTGAACGTATGTATGTTCTCAATCTATTTGTTAGTTGCGGTATTTGCTTAACAATGGTACTACGAATTAGTTGGTATTTCGGCGACGCACATTTGCATATTATCTGACTCAACATGGCGCCGACGACACCGACACCCACATATGTACTTAGACTTGTATATATGTATGTACGAGCATGTTCATGCAAATTAACAAATACACAAAAAATACCTCTGACGATAAACACTAATCAAAGGCTAAAATGTATTTTAGACTTAATTAACCCTTTTTAAATAGATGTTAGCAAATATGTTTTGTACGTTGTTATGATTTTAGAATTTATCATCTTCAAAATTGGTTTTAGATTATTTATCGTAATAGATATAGATATATTTGTTTTCCCCATAGGAATAATATTACAGGTGCCTTTAAGCGTTAAGGTGATTTGAAGAAGCCTCAATGTTGGCACCAGGCCAGATTGCTTCGAACTAACACGACTATAACAGATTGCTGTTTTATCTCCAGCTGTTTCTCAGTCTACTTTTATTGCTCCCTTCAATATATATTGGTATGCGTAAACATATTTCGTCAATAGAGTCACGTATACATTTTGAAATGCTATGAGATCATGAACAGGGAAAACTATATTTAGAACAATAGCAGAATCTGCAAATCAGACTAATATTTTACCTTGATCTTTTTAATTAAAAAGGTCCAAAATTAGTACAGGTTCAGAGGTGAGAAGTCAGATTAATTGTATATTGTGTGGGTTGAGATTGGTGCGAACTGCGAATGGGCGCGTGCGCAGAAGGTCAATAAGGGGCACGCTAAGGCCACAAAATTGCCTTAATGTAGTTTTCAAGTGCTGTAATTATATTAGATATTACTCTATATGATTTTTAAAGGTTGGGTACTGTATGTACTATCTCGCATTAGACTTCTGTAAGCTTTAACGGAAGTAATAAATTAAAATAAAAGCCGACGTTTTTTAGTGGACCAGTTTATTTGAACACAGATTGCTATTGAGAGCTCGCATACGTGAGTCAAGGTCGACGGTTTCTCTGAATTTAATACTCTGGAGAGTCGGTTCGAACTAGAATTAAAGCAGTGTGTACACATATGTATGTATTCTATCAAAATTTACCTTAACGGAGTTTTTAAATTAGTTTATTTTTAAATGATAGGTTATCGAGTCCCTGTAATGTTTTTAGATGATATTTTCATTAAATTTAGTTAAAAGGTTTCGCAGGAAAATGTGAACGTTGAAATGGAAACCTTTTTTGATATTCCAGAACTTTTTCTTTTCAATCCGTAGAACTAAGCTAATAAAAAAAAATTAACCATAGATAAACTAATCTAAGTCTGGTTTTAATTGCTAAAAGTTGATCAATTGTTTTTTGTGCAATCAGCAAAATCCTGCGAGTACGTCCTTAACAAATTCTATAAGCGAGTAAATCGAAAGTTCAAAGTGGCTCAACACCACGCCATGCAATTCATTTATAATTTAAAAAGGAGTTCTTGACTAATTTACCTGAAACGGAGTGATGATTGTATACCACTGTTATTGGTTTAGGCGTGTTCTTGAGAGGAACGAGGAACGTATACATATAGTAAATTGATATATGTATGTGAAAATCTGTGAAGATATTTTTGGTAGAAGGTACACCGTAACTACAAATTTAGAATAAAGCAATTTAGAAAAAAAAGGTCCATCACAAAACTCAAAATTACCAACACTAATCATTTTATCTTCGATGAAGCTCAAAGCGCCAAGCTCAAAACCGTATGGACGTTGCAAACCCGACCATAATAAATAGATCGTAAAAAGAATTGAAAAATATTGTTTTAGCCAGTTAAGAAATTAATCATAATTCATACATTACACAGTTTATGACCCGTAAACGTGAATCCTAAGGAACGTTTGATACCCAAGGTCTTTAAAACAACTTATAAAAAAGCCTGTTTAAACTAAATCAAAGTAAACTTTATTGCCTAACAAAGTATTATTGCAATAATATATGCTCTTATCTTTAATATGACGTGTCTTTTTGTTTCAGGGAATGTAAGAAGTTTGATTCTTAGTGGAGGTTTTCGGAACTGGCAATGTTACATCCTGCGATCGTCCGGCCCCTTGCCAAACATGTGAGTTATACTTTTATTTACATTACGTACGGGCTAATGACCGTATATTGCGCTCGGTCAGCAAATTAACTAACAATATGAAGTGTAGACTAATTTATTGTCAGTGTACGTTTAGCAGTGGGACTGTACTCATAGAAATATAGCATAGCATTTAGAGTCATATATATCTTATAACAGTTATAACATTATTTAATTTTGTAATTCGTCCTGTGTAGTTCTGTCGTCGGTCCTTCGAGCCGGATCACTTATGTACGATCTCCGTACACGATTTGATAAATAATTACTAATCGATAATGCTAGATGATTGATACGATACAGCTACTGTTTATGGGTATTTCGGGCGTATGTACTATTTACTATGTACATGTATGTATAGATGTCTAATTCTTTGGCAAGCTCGGCAGCCTAAACCGTTTGACTTATTTCGAGATATGGAGTGTCATTAAATTAGTCTTAGTTGTGGGAGCAACATAGTGTATATTATATCGCTTTTTAGTAAGTATTTTTAAAACGCGGTTTTTGTTTCATTTAAAAAATTATTAATTTGACAAATTGCTCTGGAGAGTCATGAGTGTCAGTATTTTGGCAGGTTAACTGTGTCACACTTACAGCAATAACATAAATCATCGTGCAGTTAACGTGTCTCTGATGCTGTTATGCGTACTAAACTACCCCTAGTCAGTATGTTTGTACCTAATCGGCCTGAGTACACCTTGCGTCATTTTATTTGACAGCTGATATGTCCGTTAAGCACATAATTCCGTTTGTTTTTGTCTCTGACAAGTACCCTGTATCTCTTATCTGACGTCACCACATCTGAGTGATAAATACACAAAATATATCCTAGTGTTAATAACTAATCTCCCATATCCTTGCTTAATCTTGAAGATGGATAATCTTGTAATTAGTTGAACCGCTTTTGATATGAGTTTTGTACAGTGTAAACTGTAAAGTGTCCTTGCGCGTTGCAAACTTCTGACAGTCACGCGGGAGCCGTGCTCGTGCGCACTCGTGTCGAATTCGATGCGCTCACGGCGATAACAGTTCGTAATATATTTAATTGTGATGAAGTTTAAATGGATTATTGATTTTTATAATGGTTTCTCTACTGTGACTTTATACAACCGTTAGTATTTTATTTTACATTTCTGCAAGTTGTGTGTCTTACAAATTCTGATAAGTGTTTTATCGCAAGTTTATGAGTGTTTAATGATCGGTTCACGTTTGAAAACACGAGTATTGTGTGGTAAATGAGTACCATAATAAGGCTTCTTTATAGCCAGATAATCCTACAGATCTCTGCTATGTTGCAGTTCGAATTAGTTTTTTATGGTTTCTATAAAGTTTTAGTTCATAAACATGTGCAGTGCCGACAACACAGATGTTGTAACGTGGTTGCGCCTCAGACAGCAGATGACATTGTTTTGAAAATACGTCCACGATGAATTGTTTTAATTATATAGTCAAAATTGTCAGTCAATCCATTTCTTAACTTAAAGGTAAGGTGGAGTAGGACCCTGGCTCTAAACTTTGGCAGACGAACAAGTAGACAATTGAACTATGGACAAACTACAAATACAGCAACAAAACTAAATATATTATTAGTATTGGCTTCCTAAATGCAATCTTCAAACATTCACGTAAATCGTCACAGCACCCTGTGCTGAGTTGTGAGTGAGTGTGAGTTACCCTTTTCACTCATCAAATATTGTGTTGTTTCAAACACTTATTTTTAAAATTTTTGTGTTAGCAAATTATTAACAGCCAGACTATGCTGTTAATAATTTGCTAACACAAAAATTTCCTGTAGGTGGCAATAGACTCATTCCCCCTTGTTACGAATACACATAGCCATTAGGGATATACGGTCACATATCACAGAATCGAATCCACGACCCTCGACGTGGTAGCAGTCGGTGTGGAGACCACTTAAACTTATTCGCCAGTAGCCAGTCAGCCAATTCGAATTCATTGGAGTATTTCGTAATGTGCCGAATTTAATATTATTTGACATTTTTTTAACATTTTAAAATTTAGACTTATGTCTACTAAATTTCGTTAATTTATAAGCGCATTATTTAATATATTAGTAGAAACGCATAACTTCCACGCAAGAGTATGTAATTTACATGCAAATTGATTGCTTTGTAAGTATGAAATTTTGTTAAATTATGAAACTGCATTGGATTGGAGGTCACAGCACAGATCCTTTTGATAGTTATTCAACCAAATTCATAATATGTGTAATTCATAACGCGCGCTCAACGCCCGTCATTAAAGAGTATTACGTTATTCATTACATGTAAAGATGTATTAAAACAGTATATTTTTATGAAACTCGAAGGTACTGGTTGACCTTCAACGCATGAGTCGCAGATAAAGTCAAACCAAACTATTTTTTTTTCCGCCTAAAAAACCTCATACAAATTACGCTGCCGAAAATAGCGCGCTATCAGAAGTCATCACCCATTACGGTCAGTCCATTTGTCCAACCTTTTTTCTGCTTTATCTTAATGTACTGAACCATCAATTTTCTATTCCAGACTAATGACTCCGGCAGCTATGCGAGTGATAGTCGGCCACCGATATTCCGCAGCGAAGACTACGCCTATGCCAAAATAAACAGTCAACTTAGATAGGATAATATTTTTACATTTTAATACATAATTTACACGTCTGTTGTTTACTAATGTGAAGTGTAGTGTAGTGCAAGTGAAGTGACTGAATAGTGTTGTGAGGTGTCTGTCACGGTGCGGGCCAGCGGCGCGGGGCCCGATGTTGGCGTCATGGCCTTCATGACAAAGAAAAAGCGATACAAGTTTGGGGTGCAGTGCTGCTTGGAGGAGCTCACCGAGGTGCCTTTCGTCTCCGCGGTGCTTTTCGCCAAGGTCCGCTTGCTCGACGGTGGTAATTTCCAGGACCATTCTAGCAGGTCAGTTCAAATCTTTATTGCCCTGACATTAGGTATGAATGCCTATCACAAACGACTTATCAGACATGAAAGTACAGGTTCTTTAACGATAACTTAAAACTTGTGACCTTTGAATATTATTATGGGTTATGGCTATTTACTAGCATGACTGGTATATTAAAATTTTCATAACCAGTTTTTTATAAAATATCAGTGTATGGATTACTTTACGGTAAAATTATGTTAATATGGCGGTCCTTGAATAACTAGAATTCATCTCCTTTTTATGCGCTTTCTAAATATTTTTAGCCATTATCACTTGTTCGAGCTCGAGTTTTTCATACATCTGAATTCTCAAACAATCACACAGTCACCTTGATGAATGAAGGAATTTCCTATGCGTATGGTCTGTTTATTCTTTCTGCCACAGGGAACCCTAAAGTTAACGTTTTAAATAAATGTAATATATTAATTACGTGTGTATTATCAAAGGAATTCCTAAAAAAATGTCTACACCTATGATAAAAGCTATATCCACAATAAATCGGTAAAAAAAGAACTATTGTTGCCCAAACCCTACTGAACTCGTCACGTGCCTGGAATAAGACAAATGACACCGTATTTGTCTGCACATACTGATAATTATATCGTTGTAATTATGACCAATACTAATTGAGATTTATTACATAAAACATTTTATTTACAAGAAACGAAGTGATGACTAAAAACAATTCATTTAAAACAAATGAAGTGATGACTGAAAAAGGGTTCAATTAAATCAAATTAAGTAAAGATTAAAGGTATTATAAGTTAATATGGACAAATGTTAGGCGCGTTGTAAAGATCGGAGTTTCAGCTACCACATGTAGAAAGGTCACTTCAGATTTAATACCTTACATTTTCAATAAGGTATCCGTTCTCCACTTCAGACAATACCGGTTCCACTTTTCTATCAAGTCCTCTATAATTATCACTTTTAATCGCAATCAAAAAGATGTTATAATTTTAACGTAAGTATCTGTGTGTCTGCCTGTGGCTGCCAGCTCCCAAATGGCTGACCCTATTTTATATATATTTGTATGAAAGGTGATTGTTTGAATATTCTTAGCTATGATAAAAAAATCTGTTCTGTCGTTTTAAGATTAGCAATGATATTGTTCTGTCGGTTTTTTTATTACGTCATGTTATCATTTCTTTATGTACGGAGTAAAAATAATAAGATAATATAAGGATAAAGAAAGGAATACAATGTAAATGAAACAAAGTAAGACTTTATTTTATTAGCTCCATCTAAAGGCATTTTCTTAACGAATTTATTAAGACATCAGCTTATTATTTAAATAAACGTTTTCGGATTAGTTGCAAGTGCTTGCTCAACGATGGTCGCTTACAACATAATTGCGCTAAGTTACAAAATACGGCGGACAGCGGTGTTGTTCGTTTTGTTGACGCAAGCCGGTTCTTCAGGAGTCGAGATATTATATTAATGTAGCCTGTCATTAGGTGTATGGTAGATACATTTGTCACATATACACATTTTTCTTTATATTAATTCAGTAGTATTTTATTACTTTAACGTAACATTCAGTAGATATTTGACGTTGATGTTAACTAAGGCAAGTGCTCGGGTTTAAATTGACACTGAGCGAGACGCGGCAAACTCATTTCAAATGTAGAATAATCGTTATTATCGTTCGTTAATTTATATTATGATAACCTCATATTATAAGTTTTTTTAATTTACGCAAACGCAACAAATAACATGATTTTATATCATAAATAAATGAATGAAATACTCAAACAGTACCTAGTGTACTAAGTATGACACCATTAGCTTTTTTGCAAAAAACATAACACGCTATTTATCGGTTTAATTTCTGGAATCATTATTTGTCTCAAAAATAAGTCACTACAGTTGAAAAGAATCTCGTCAAATCTGTATGTGCAAGTTTAATATGATATGTTTTGTAGACAATCATCACATTTTCCTTCTTCTCTTAACACTATTAGAAATAAACTGGAAGAAACACTGCATATACTTCTAGGTACTGACTGACTGGTCATGGTACAAGATGTCTGCCAAACCATATGGTAAATCAAAATCAATTTTACGATATTTTTTTCTGGTTCAATGAACAAAAAGCCGTAGATCGTGTCCGCAGAGCAATTACACCTTGGAGCACCGTCGAGGCTCGACGCCATTGAGCGTGAAATTAAAACGACCACTGAATTCGTTTTATCACGCCCGTCGGGTTAATGTCCTTCTGAATTTTTTACTATCGTAAAAAGCACTTTAATATCGTAATTATTATAATGTTGTCCTTATTTCCGTTTTCGTCGTGTGCCGTTGAATAAAAAAATACAAAATAGTGTAGGTATTATTTAAAAAAAAAAAACCTTAAAAAACATTTTTAGTTATTCGTTGATTCTTTATTCGTTCTCATTTAAATATATAATTAACACGTCATCTAGAAACTGGGCTGGGGAATTTATAATAGATTGAAACCTTGTCCAGCCCAAGAACCAAACAATGCTCATAACATGGGAGGGAGGGACTCCAGTGAATTGTAAACTCCAGTCGTGTGTCAGAGCTGACACACACTTTTTTGAAGTATAAAGCCACGTTTGTGCACTTTTGCTGATTGCTGAACTCGTAACCGTCACGCTAGGGCGCTAACCTAAACGTTGAGTTCTGTCAGCTCTTTATTAGTTAATGTCCAACCAACCTGCTAACGTGACGTTTTAAGTTCGTCGTTTCGTTTAAGTTTTCACTTCTGTCAGCAGTCCCATGACTGCCTATTTTTTATTCACTTTAGACTTCGTAGTTTTACGATCTTCTTAGTAATAGCAATAATTTTGTTACAAAATGGGTATTTTTTTGGTATTTAATACATTACTGGGCAAACAAAAGGCATAAGTGATGCCCACTTATGCCTTTCCCTATCCCTTCATATATAGAAAAAAAAAGCAAACGACAGTAGGACGCCTCACCCCTTGATAAAGGGCCCTTGTCGAGTCCGAAACTAGTGGAACAACACCGAAATACACACATGAGTAAAACCGTCTAATTAAATACCCCTAATTACTACACAGTTCACTTGAAACAGCCAAGGAACTGTTGCAAAACAAGTGTCATTTCCAAATGACCTTCACCAAAAGTTAATTCAAGAGCGGTGAGTTGCAAAGAACCCTTTTTTAACTTTTGTGACAGAAACTTAAGTATTAATGAGGTTTTCATCTTTTTTTTAAAGACATCTTCCTCATTATATAGGAATGTTCATGTGTCGCAGGAGGTTTCACAAACATTTAAACAACGGACACAAAGAACATTCAGACTCAGGGCAACTATTTGTGGATCACACAAATTTTTGTCTAATGTGGGATTTGAACCCACTAACCCCCACCAACACTAAGCGCGGCGTAGTGGTGAGGCGACCACTTAACCATTACGCCATCCGTGCAGTCTTTTATATGTTCATGTGTAGCTCGCGGTTATAAACAAGCGTAGTCTCTTCTAATTTTGTTTAATTCATAGTATTTATCAAAAAAGTATCATGGCAAGAAGTACTTACTACCTCCTACTGTTGACGTGGAAACGCTATCACCAGATGCAATCCACAACATCTTGAACCTATGATCACTAAGGTTGCCAATGCAAAATGGGAGAGTAAAAAGTCCTTGTACGTTATTATAACTCTACCTTCCTGGCAGGGCTGTCACATTGTATAATTGGATACAAAATTCGTATAGTTCGGTTATCTTATGTATCCTGTTAGTAGTAGTAGCAGTAGATTGTATTGTATAATTGGATACAATGTCATTACTGATGTTATAGCGTAATAAGTACGCACATAGACAGAGATACTTAAAACAAATCATGTATAAACAGTGGTAAACTGTTAAACCATTATACGTTAAAAGTTAAAACACCTTTTATTGAAATCCCCAAAGAGTGACGTACAATAGTTGTACAACACTGATTTTGTATAATAGTACGTGATTTTGTATAAGTGCTGAGACTCGGCGGTATAAAATGAGTTGTCCTTACTGGCAGCCCTGCTTTGTTGGCTTTGCCCGTGGCTTCGCTTCGTTAAAGTTATTTGTCCTTTTCCGAGTACGCGTATGCAAAATTTCATGATGAGTAAGAAATAAGTAGATTAAATGTATTGATGCGACCGATAATAAGAACTGGTTTTGTACTGGTTCCTCTCCTACGTCGCCGTGTCCGACGGAGGCCATAGTGAACTGTAATACCTACTTTTATAACAACTATGTAACATTGTGGTGTGCAAGAAACGTATTCAGTAAACCTACAAACACTTCAGTAGGACATACTGAAGTTCACAAACAATTAGGAACTTAGTTAATTGATAAATATACTACAGAGGTTTTGGTTTTATTTTTATTTGATTTTAATGGATCGATATTAGCAATTTTTAAAGTATTCCACTATTGGGTCACCCCTCAGTGTATGGTGTAAGCCGCCCTAGTGAGAAGAATAAATAAGATTTATATTTTTTCCCCGTCTATTACAAAATAAATGAAAGAATTGACTTAATCTCACTGATGTTATAAAGGCGAAAGTTTGTGAGGATGGATGGATGAATGTTTGTTTGTTACCCTTTCACGCAAAAACGGCTGAACGAATTTGGATTAAATTTGGCACAGAGATAGGTTAGAGTCTGGAATAGCATAGAGGCTGATTTTATCCCGGAAAAGTGTGCGGGTCCCGTGCGATAGATTTCACCATAATTTCCACGCGAACAATGTCGCGGGCAACAGCTAGCATGTAATAATATCGTTGAATCGCGGCGCAAAACAAGCAACACTAAATAGCGTGACGTGATACTGGGTAGTCGTAAAAAGCATTACGATCGGTATCTATCCATATTGATGGTTTGTGACATTTCTGGTGATCACCTCTGAAATGATTGATTATTTGACTTATTTCCTTCTTTAATTACTAACACAACTATCAGAAGTTCCACCCTCTTCGTAAGTAGGTCAAATTGTTCGCGGTTATGACTTAAATAGAACTGTTAGGGATGCCTCGCCCGCATACCGTGATTTGTTACAAACTTCAGGCTGAGGCGCAAACTGCAACATCACCGCAGATTTCAGCTTAACAATCTTGTGCTATTGCCATTTATATGTATAAGTCGCTTAATTGGAGCCATATATTTATATGGAGTGTCTTTTTTAAATCGGATTACCAAATTTCCAAATTAGAATCAATTCCTTGAATTAACATTATTTCCGAGAAAGTTTTTACTTGATTGAATTCTTTCATAAGTAAGCCCCACATAAGTACTATGATTATCTATTCTGTACTGTACGAAGTCCGAAGATTCAATATAAGACCCACTTACTTCGCGTCATGTTATATCCACTACCAATACGTTCGTAAACCCCGTGTAGGTACAATCTATCGTGCCCACGCATCGCAAATCGTTAGGCTGTTTACAATTCTCGCGTGCACGCCATTTGCAATTAAAGTCTTTTTTTCCTAAATTGAAATGGATCGTACTATGAAGTTTATTGCGCTATTCTTGTTGTTAAGCTATAAAAAATACTTATATTATTTTAGAGGTCTCACATACATACAATAAAAGGGACGACAAATTTCAGATTATTTCAAGATATTCTAAAAAAAAAATTGAGCATAGGAAACTATCGAATTAAACAGACTTGTTCTTTTTAGTTCTACTTAATGAATAGCACCGGGAATTATGACACCGGATCTCTGATAATAGAAAATAAGTTTATCTGTTTATAAGAATCTTTAAGTTGGATATAAGCCGATGCTTATCACGTTGACGTCGTTTGATAGCTATTATTTCTACTTAAAATCTTTCAAGAGATCTTGCTGAAGTAAAAACCAAAACACAACTAATCTAATCGAGCTACGGTCGCAATACACTGCAATAATTGACTCAAACTGTAGCATTCAGGTTACAAAGGCATGCCATCTCAAATTTCGAATTTTACTTTTCGACGTTTAAGACTGTTTTAGATTAAAAGGCCTTTCAACGAAGTGTAAGAACTAAATGCGGCTGTTATTCAACATACAACGATGATCAATTAATCATAAATCAAAACAAATCGCGATAAATTCAATAACATTGAGGCGTTTGTCTCGGTGACCGTGAGCGGACGCCGGACGCTCGCTCGTTATCCAATCGGCACCGTCGGACATACGATCACATTTAGCAGCGGTATCTCATGCACATTTAGCCTCCGACATGACTTGATGTGCATAACGGCAGCAGGGTTTAAGTGGCGTTTCCTACTACAAAGACTTTTTTATCAGCTAGGTTGACAGTGGTCCCTTTGTGGCGATTGTGGCGATGTGGTTTTAGTTTCCAATTATTTCTACAGTTCTGCGACTCGTATGCATACTAGATGTGTAAATCGGGACTCAATCGCAATAATATTCATTAGCAAATACAGTCGTCATCGAAAAAAAGTGTCGTAGTCGTAAGTGTAACGTGTCGAAGTACCGGCAATCATTCAGTTAAAATATGTTAAATAAAAATAAAATAAAATATGTTAATGGTTTTTACAAATAATATAAATAAATAAATCTAAAAAAGCCATTTCAATGTGTTCCCAACGTAGGGTAAACAAAAAGATTTTGTACCTTATATTTATTATTTCCGGAAAAAGTCCCTATGCTTACAATTTCTTTGAAGGATAAAATTCGTGAAGAGGTCATCCGACAAAGAACTAAAGTTATAGAGCTGGCAGAATAAGCACGCTGAAGTGGCAATGGGCTTGCGTATACCGAAGAACCTATGGCCGCTATTGCAAACGGGTCTTAGAGTGGAGACCGCGAATCGGTAAACGGATGGACCGACGACCTGAAGAAGGTGGCTGGGATATGCAGGATGCGGAAGAGGATGCACATTGGAAGAGGCCATGTCCACATCTGATTTGATGTCTTATTTTCTATACATTTTTACATAATATGTAGATAAGTAACTAAATAAAGATCTGCTAGAGAAAATATTAGCGTTTTGTCGATCGCTTAAACATGACATTTTATAGTTTACACATGATACACGGGTAATTTGAGGTTAAATCTTCAACGGATATGTTTAGTAAATAATTTTCTCATCTTAAAAGGACGGAAAAACCCCAGTCGTTCAAAGAGGTAACTCGATGCGACAAGTGAAATTACTGATTGAATTCCCATGTTAGTGCAAATAGTTTTGTTTCGAGTTAAGAGTAGAAAAAGTGTTTATTCTTTACAAAGTATAAAATATATTTAATTATTTATAATTTATTGCATCAATTATAGTACATAATAATACGTTCGTTGAGTGATAATAAATATATTAACTTTTTAATATTTTTTTTATACTCTCGCTAACTAGTTCACATGATATGTGAGGACAAAAATAAAATAACATACTTCCTTTTGTGATGTGGTAACCGTATCAGTTTAGCGATTTCCGAGTCGTGGAATATATGCGCAAGTGACCCTGAACATTTCCGATATGAGTCTACTGACTTACTTACCATTGATAACGATTAATTACTATCGATAACTGCTGTAAACAACAAGTAGAAATTATTTTACTTTATACCGTTCCTTTAGCCCTCTAAGGCCCTCGAAGGCTCTCGAAGGCCCTCTAAGGGTCATAGGTTAAGTAAACAACTTTATTTGTAACCTATTAGAGGACCTCCGTCAGGCAACTGTCACATATCACTAGTTTTTTAACACACTTTTATTTGCTTCTCTTGTAACTAACTAACTATGTAAACAAATATTGCAAGTCAGTTATAACCTACTTCTAATTGCAATTGTCGTAACGAAATGAAACTTTGTATATATATTATATTTTGTTTGAATGACAATACTATAATTTGGCATCTTGGAGCCGATCTGATGATGGAGGTGAAGGAAGGTCTGGAGTGAAGGTGACTTTCCTGGACAAATGTGTAACTTATCCAATAAAAAAAATATCATTAAAATTTGTTTGCAATTGGCCAAGATAAATCTTACATAGATAATACTAAAAAGTAGGTATAGTGAAATCATCTTCTTTTTTGAATTCTGTTGATAATATTGTTATCATTCATTATATTATCATTGTTCGTATATAAATAAAATTCGTCAACCACCAATATCACACTACACCTACACGTGTAGATATGAGATAATATATGTCTTCCATAGACATTGACATTTATTTTGTATAAACATATTACAAGATAACGAGCTTACATGCACAATGGTCGGTTTGAGCGAGTGTTACATGTTTTGCTACAAAAATTTAACAAAATAGCTGAAAAATCAACGAAACATATAATTAAGTTTATTTATGTGGAATAAAATGCAAGCAATAATTCAATCATAAAGCGGGTTACAATGTTATAAATATAATTAATTTAATAGAAAACGAAGTATAATTAATGAGTAGAATAAAAAATATAATTAATAAAAATATAAAATTAATTAATTTATAAAAACCACGCGGAACAATTGTTACTTCAAGTGAAATCTATCCAAAACTTAGTGATACTGGGTCCTATTTAGTTGTTTAAGCTGTTTACATATCTTAGTGTAGATTATAGATGTCATATAGATACAGAATGTACTTTTGTGCATTAATTCAAAAGGAGCAGCTTACAAGTGAATGAAGTCCAAATACTGTTCTGATGCATCTTTTCTGAGACTTAAATACTATTTCCTTATTGGTGGAATTGCCCCAAAATAAGATTCCAAACCTTAGGACAGAGCCCGCCATATTATGCAAGTGCATCAATATTAATAATAGCCGCAAGTTTGTATAAGGCATACATGGACGAGTATTCTCCTAATTTACTGTTTTGAGTTACGTTTCCACTTTAGGTTTCTATCAATTGTAACACCAACAAATTTCGTCAAGTCTACTGTTATTATTTCAGTTCCTTGATACATATGACATTTACATTAACAAGAGATCTAACTAAATGCTGGCTAAACAGCATAGCTTTGATTTTTTCTAAACAAATTTTAAGCTAATAAGTTTCGTGGATGTTTTCTTCAAAGATACTAATTATTCGCAGTGGCATGTATAGTCATAATCATTGTTTTGTCCCAGTCACAGTGCGGTCGTATGCAAAAAGAGCCATTGAAAATTTTGTCACCTTTGGAAGTCATTTATGTGCAATAAAAAGAGAAGTGTACCTTATACGCTCCCCTGAGGAACACCAGTAGTAGGTACATGTTCAATTGCAAACAATAAATTTAATCGGGAAATGGTCTCAAATCCATTGGGTCCATTTATAATGAGTTCCGTCCGCAGGGTTCTGATTAATTGTTATCTGTGGATGTAGGTCAAAACCAGACCGCAACAGGGTTGACAAGTTGGTTAGATAACTCTTTATGGACATGTGGGATTAAGCGTTATAAGTTTATAACGTTTCTAATCTAAAGAAAGATTGATTCAAATTTTCTAGGCAGTGTGCTTTTTTCAAGTTTTTCTGTATAAGGAGTTCAAATTGATAGATTTTGGTTTGATATAAATATATATAAGTCGTACGTATGCATTTAATAAGTACTGTAAAGCCATCCTTCAGCAGCTGCATTTAAGTCAGATCTATATCTCTTTCGAACTTTCAGTTGAGAAGTTTCACCCCAAAAAAATAAGGAACATACTAATTTCTTAGTAACCCCCAAAAATAATAAACATACTAATTTCTTAGTACATGGTGTTGGAAAAATCGATTCATTTGTTGGCAATGGTGATGTGTTTACCTATCGGTTTTATAAATATCAAACTCATGTCGGTCTCAAATGAATTTATTATTAAAGTAAATATGTATGCGTGCGTGCATGCATTTTGAGTGTTTATCTTATACCTAGCCTGATTCCCATTTGTGTCAACCCTATGAGGGAAGTGAGCAGTTATCGGACGAGGGGAACGTGGAATGCGGAGGCGTCCGATCAGTCGTCTCCGCCGAACAATTGTCGAAGCCAATCAGCGACTTGCCGGTAACAGCTCGTGGCTGACTGACAGCTTTGCGTCAAGCTTTAGATTTCAATTCAGAATTAAAATTGAACACTGTAGTTACACTTAGACCGAGTAACTTTATTAGGTTTGTATTTTTATTGTTATGAATGGTGTGGGATTTGAATATTACAACTGTTGCTTAAGTTTAAAAAAAAAATTTACATACTTAAGCGTCTATATTTAAAAAAAAATTTAATGTATTTTTTAATTACATGTAAGAGATATTGCAAAATTATGTTTTAAAATTTCAAAAGTATGTTTTAAATTATAGTTTAAATGTTTTATTGCACACTATTTTCAATTGTTGGATATATTAAGGCATTAGTTATAATTAAATTATACATGTATAAATGTGTAATGTAAAATTAATTACTTATATTAAAAGTAATTGCAGTAAGGCGTCGGACAATTCAGTGGTTGTAGGTGGCGTGGCGAACTACACGCACTACATTGCCGACGTGAACCCACACCTCACACATGCATTTAGCTTAGCTGTAGGTTTAACATGGTTACTAGTATTCTTAAAAAAATAACAAAATTCAAAACGTATATTCCATAATTATTTTTTACAAACTTTTTTTGTAAATGAACCATCTACGTCTTAGATTATTATTATTACATTTTCAAATCATTAACATACAGCCTTAGAAAATGATGTATGTAAAAAATTAATAGTGCGCACATGAATGTGTAATTTGTACACAGTTAAGACTTGAAAGCAATGCTAGCAGGAGTTTAATGACTTTGTTTTCGTAACAACGGCTAACACTGAGACGTAAACGTTGCAACTTTTATATAAAGCAATATTTAATTCATATGACATACAAATAAATACGTTTGGCTTGTTTGTATGTAATATTATTGGCTATATTACAATTTATGTTTATGCGGGAGAGCTTCGGCACGTATGGGCCTGCTCAACCGGAGTGATACCACGGCCTCACAGAAAACCGGCAGTGAAGCAATGCTTGCCGTTATGTTTGGCCGAGTGAGTGAGGTTACCAGAGGTCTAACCCCCATCCCGTCCTTTCCCTACTCCCACCTTAACGGCCGGCATCGCACTTGTGACTCTTGAGTTGCAAGTGTTCATGGGTGGCGGTAGTCACTTACCATCAAGGGACCCGTCTGCTCGTTTGCACCCTATCCCATAAAAAAAATGTATGATAAATGATTAAATAATGACATGGGTTAGTTTTCTGGGACATCATTGTTAAGGTCTAAGTGCTTAGTCTTCTCTGTATTCCACGATGTATGGTTCCAAGTCCCAAGATAAGATGTCCTTATCCTTGGGCTTTCATTTTATTAATTGTAAGTGAAATCATTCCTAGTTTATAAGAATAACTGCCTTTCTGGAATTCTGGGATTAATTATTCAGTGTTATGCTTAACGTTTTTGTGTAGGTCCATCTTGGTATACGTTAATCACAGTGTCTCAAATGTGAATGGAGCGACTGAAAATAAAGGGGACAAAAACTATACTAGTATAAGTGGTTTCAGAAATCTATCAAAAACTATTTGAATCGGTTGGGAAAAAAAAAACAAGTATTTTTTTATTGAGCTAATAGTCTTAGTAAGCATACTTTTTATGAATTGTTTTTTTATCTCGTCTGTCCTTGACTACGGTCCGATTACTCAAGATACGATAACCCGAGTTTATTAGACAACCGATAAAAACTTGTTTGCAAGTCAGTGTTCTGATCGACAGAAGAAACTTCAGAGTTCTTGAAACTTCTAGCCTTTGTGTAGACGAGACAGTAACCAAACATTGGCTATGTTTGACGTCTGTGTTTGGACATTGGTTTAATAACGCGCTTTCAAACAAAAACACAATTTACTATGAAATGATGAAAATATTAATAAAATTAGCCGATATACATACATAGTTGTGTGAGATAACACCGTTGCTCTTGTAATTATGTACGTTTTTATTTTACCCATCAAGTTCATTATGACATTTAAATGGATTCTAAATTAAGTGAATTTACATGCATATATTGTCATACACACAGACATGCCTTTTAGTCTTGCTATACCCATTTTTTCAATATTCTGGACTAAATAAAAGATGAATGGAAGGAAATAATCGAGACGTAAAAAATATTATGCACAAAACTGTTCTTCAAATATATTTTAAATATTTTAATCATTTTTGTATTGAAAAGAAAAAAGATGAGATTCTAAAATCCCGCCTTTTATGCTGGACGTCATGTCAGCAGGATGTGCACTGAGAGTGATAAAAAGGTAGTGTTCCGGTTGGCATCTGGCAACGTTAGGAGTGTCTATGGTGATGGATATTACACAGTGCTCTTAAGTTAGAGCAATTTATCTACCAGGAAAAAGTGTTATTTGTTTTACACGTGTCTTTTACAAAGACATGCAGGTAGCAAAAAAACCTTTTAACCATATGTTCGGAACACCTTCACCCGCATTCATTGTTTTTTCTGATAAATATACTTCCTGTTTCAATGCTAAGGTTTTTAAAATTCCTTCTATTTAAACGCTTTGTGTTAACTCGATATTATGTAATCCTAAGTATCACTACATATTATAAAACAAAGTCCCCCGCCGCGTCTGTCCGTCTGTCTGTTTGTCTGTTCGCGATAAATGGAAAAACTACTGAACGGATTTTCATGCGGTTTTCACCAATGGATAGAGTGATTCAAGAGGAAGGTTTATATGTAGTATACATGCATATTATTGTAGAGAAAGGTCGAGAAATTCAAAGATTTGTAATGTCATGTCGTAACAAACATATTTTTGTGCGCTTACATTGCAAACGCTGGCTAAACCTTACGAGATAGATCAAATTAATGTACTACGGAATTGTATATCTTAAAAAGATCAATAAAAAAGTCCGCGATGGTATATGTTTATCGCCTAAGGATAACCCACAGTAACCATTTTTATCTTTTACATATTACAAAAAAATTATGGGTTATTTTTCAAACTATTTTAAACAATACAGTATTATTCCTTATCCAATTAAATACATTAGATACGTTGTGCATTTCATGTAGATCAAAATTGCCCTTCACAGCATATAATAAAAATGAATATCTTAGAAGATATCAGAGATTTAAAAAGCGGGGGCAGAGCGGCTGGCGGGCCGAACCGATTTTGATTATTGTTTTTTTGTTAGATAGGGTACCCAAGGGTGGTCCCATGTCAAGGAAGTCAGAATCTGATGATGAGATCCTGATAAAATTGAGAGAAACCCTTGAAAATTGTAAGAACGAATAGTATTTCCATTTACTTTTCATTATTTTATGAGGTTTTTGGCTTTAGAATCATCATAATATCATGTAGCTGAGCTAATGATGAAAAAAAATCATATTATAAAAATCTTCACTACATATCACTACATATTATAAAACAAAGTCCCCCGCCGCGTCTGTGTCTGTACGCGATAAACTGAAAAACTACTGAACGGATTTTCATGCGGTTTTCACTAATAGACAGAGTGATTGATGAGGAAGGTGGAGGAAGGTGTATAATTTGTACCCGTGCCAAGCCGGGGCGGGTTGCTAGTCCTTGATAAAGAGTTCTCGTCATGCCAGAAAGTAGTCGGACTTCCGAAAGCTAGTCGTGTAAAGAACATTTGAGTACAATCGTATCTCTTTAATAACTAAGAATACCACTCAAGGAATACATTGACCAATATTAAAGGATTTTTCAGAAAATGTTGAAGATTATGAATCAGGTAGTAAAGAAACATTTTTCCGCGAGTCTGAAGACCTAAATTAAATGGTTTTCTGACTTTTGAATGAATTTTATTTTATATTTCGAATGCGTAGATTTAAGTCTATACGTGAATTTATCTTCTAATAGATAGGTCATAATATTATTTTTTTATACCCCGTTTTGCTATTGCTTACAGTCGACGCGTCAACAGATATTTCGCTTTGATGACCATCTTTTGTTCTTAACAAATTATCGTTTGTTCTGTTTCGTAATTTGTATTGTTATCCCTGTTTTGTGATAGAACAGCTGGCTGGCTTTGTAAACTGTAAGATTTTGAGGTCAACGATTCTGAATTCAATTGATTACTACAGAAACGTAACAGCAGTATTGTAGTAGCCCTGGCTACAATTTAACACATATGGGGGCGTCCATTAATTACGTGAGGCGTTTAGGGGGGGAGGGGGTCGACACGAATCTTACCCAACCTCATGTGGGGCACAGGGGATTCTCGGCCCATATCACGTAATTTATTTTCACAAAAAGAACTGTAAAAGTCACAGCCGTGGATTAGAATTAGAATGAGTATTCTTTTACAACTTTTAGTAGTTCCTACTCAATTATTTATTTTTATCATTCGATTTTCTTACTATGATTACAGACTACGTTCTGTCTTAAATACTAGTTTTGAAATTATGTTTTATTTTTTAATAAATCCAACGCAATCTAGCATAGGTATTTACAATGATACAAAGATGAGGGGTCAAGCCAAATCTTACGACGTCTCTTCAGGGAAGGTCGAAAAATCGCTAAAGTGGCCTCACGTAATTAAAGGAAGAAGACTTAATTACATCTTAATTCTTAATATGTATTTAGGGTGCGTGACTGTGACTGGTGAGGGGAGTGAAACAAACTATATGGGAGTTGATCGCTGGTGTTAAGAGGGTCTATGGCCATCGGTAAAACAGTTTACTATCAGGCTGGCCATGTATTTGTGTATCAAGTAGTATATTAAATAATATTCTAACATGTAAGTTGCAGAGTTTATGTATAAATTATTGCTTTCTTCTTCTTCTAGGACACGACAAAACAGATGAATAGAAAAACAAAAATATCTTAAAACGATTTTTTTAGTTTAATCTGGTAAGTCATGCCCTAGACTAAGAAGAAAGCAATTTCTTTTTATGGTATAGATAGGGGGCAAACGAGCAGACGGGTCACCTGATGGTAAATGACTACCGCCGCCCATGGGCACCTGCTACTCAAGAGTCACAAGTGCGTTGCCGGCCTTTAAGGTGAGGGTAGGGGGAGAGAGAAGGGTTAGGGCCTCCGGTAACCTCACTCACGCGGCGAAAAGCAATGCAAATATTGCTTCACTGTCGGTTTTCTGTGAGGCCGTGGTATCACTCCGGTCGAGCCGGCCCATACCTACGTGCCGAAGCATGGCTCTCCCACGAACAAACAAACGCCACCAATAAAAAATAAACAACGTTTACCCGAGCCAAAATCAATTCACGAATGAATATTTTAGAAGTAAATAACCTCGATTATTTACGAAGCGTATAAATTTAGGTGCAGTAGGTACTTCCGTAGTTTAATTCAGTATTTATTTCTTAATCTTCATTATAAAGTGGCATTGTTTTTAATTGTCGTTTTATTTTATAATTGTTTTTTGTTTTCAATGAGTACCTACGTACATATAATACGATGTAACACTGTTAAGACCACAGACATAGTAATGAATAATATTTATATTATGCAGCTGTTATTTTGATATAAATGCATACTGAGTATACATTTACTGAGCTGAGACCTTCACTTGATACATTTACATTGTGAAATAACTACTACTAGTATTAAACCACAATTTTACCATATTTCTTAGCACCAAAAACTTTCATCTTAATGAATCGTAAATTTTATAGTGTTTACCTCTCGTAATTATTTACAAACGGTTCCATAAATCATCTTTACAGCTTTTTTTGCTCTAGTTTTGTAAAAACTTATTGCTAAACATTCTAAGAAGGTAGGTAACGTGAAAACAAAAGGTTTTATTTATAACTTGTCTGAGCCCCCGACTCAAGGCGTATGGATGTCATTTCAATATCGGAAAACACTTATATCCGTCCCCAGGGTATAACCGAACAAGTGCTGACGTCGCTATTAGCAAGTTACTTTCAGCAACTTATGAGTTACTGACGCTTGACTTGACTGGCCTGTTGGTCTAACAGTGACGTGGATATCAACATCTTGTGTCTGCAATCGAGAGATATTTCTAGTTTCCGACAGGGGAATGACAAACTGAGTACAATTTATGTGTTTACCGCCTTAAGAACACCATTTGTAAGACACCCCGTCTACCATCCAGTATTTACTATTTTTTTCTACCATTTTTTTTAAATTTCAAATGACTAGGAGGTAGTAGTCACCGAGATGATGTAAATTTGGCTTCTATAAAGTTACCATCGCAAACTCGTCTTCATATGGGCAGATCCCATGAATACAAATCTCACTGTCTTCTCTCTATATACGTGCCATGATTTTTCACAATGACTGCAGTATGGGTCTCTCCAGAAAGGACAGTAGTATTTTTTTGTGTCGTCTACGTGTGTATGAGATCCATCGCGTGGCTAACTTGCATTGACTATTGTGGCCGCTTACAGTCAGGCGCGCCGTATGCATCTTTGCCATCTTAGTGTTATAAAATAAACTTTCACATTTAAAGTTCTATTTTGATTACCTCTGCCATTTTAGAAATAGTCGATGAAGCGAGTGTATCATCGCCATTTTAAAAGGAACTTTTATCGCCAAGTTGGCCAAGGCGATGGTGCCTGCATTGCACCAGGGGGCAAGGTCACTTACTGTGGCCGCACGCCAGGCGCCATCGCAATACCTATATACCACTAGGTTTTATACGCAGTCCTCAGTATTAACAATAGTTTCTAGCTCCACATATTATGCTACATTTATTGTATGTACCTATGCACAAATGATAAGATCTATATTAAAATAGTGAAGAGTCACGCGACCGTGTAAACATCACAGATATGACGGTAATGAGTGTATTTATAGTGTTGCTGATAAACACACCTATGTATTAAGTATTTGCAGTTGAAACTTTTCTTTGTTAAAGGCTCTTTTAATAATCAACAATCTTTTCCACGTCTGATACAATGTTGAGCAACTTTGCAGAAATCAGAGTGATAGATATCATTTATTTTTATATTAATGGACTTGCGATCAAGTGATTGCGATATCAAACCCCAACCAATAAGTACACTATCCACGTGAACCCACAGGCATTTGGCTTAGTTGGGAGGTTGGAGGGGTTTACAAGAACTCAACGTTCCTAGGTTATATCGACCAATGATATTGATAGAGTTTTTAAGTAATTGCTACACTGTATTCTTATTATTGCATATATTAAGTAAGTGTAGTGTGTTGTAAGTGTTTCTATATGTAAGTAATTGTTGGTGAACCTTAAATAAATAAAAAAAATAGAGAACTTATGTAACGCGGCTGTGGAGCATTCGCAGTGTAAATATGTGTATGCCTGAATATGTCTATTTGCATTGCTCTGTCATTTTCTAAGTAATACGTTTGTATTAACAAAAAATCTAAGAATGTTCATTTGTGTTCTAGTACCCACAGTACAATGTATGTTTTGTTTTGGTCTAGTTAAGCGCTATGTACTATGCCCCAGAATATTATATGAGTATATTTTGTAGCGTATTGTTGTATTTATACCAATAACAAGTGCCGCCAGAGAGTTCCATAGAGGTTAAGGTGAGATAAGGTTGAGACAATCGAGTGACGTCACTGGCGTTGTGAGTGTTTATACGCGCGTGACAGCAGAACCGCTAAAAGGTTTGTTATACAATGCTGGCGTTATTTTAATTATACTTTTATGTTGTATTATATATATATATATATAATATAGTAACAAGTAATGAGGCAGAACCTCATTACTTGTTAATTTTATTTTCAGTTACAGCTATCAGTTCAGTTTAAGCTGACGTATCAGCAAAAAAACAAATCTTAAAAGAACTGCTAGACTTAGTCTCAAGATAGACGTTCAATTTTGTAATTTATTAGCCAGTATAAGCATAACTCCCATCTATCTGATAATACGCAGTTACAGTGATGGCACTTGCACCTTGCCAAACTGATTGGATTCTGCCACCCTACTTACAAAAACAGCACTAACTCGAAGAAAATTTTCTATACTCTACCTTTTTCCAACACAAAACTACTTATTTACTCACGCCTGCATCTCCAAAGGGGTAAGCAGAGGCGTATTGAAAACCCACCTTTTGCCAACTATATTTTTTTCCCACTTACGTAATAAGGGGCAAACCGGGCACTTTGGGAATTAAAGATGGAAAAATTAGGAGTATATCGAGGGAAAGGTGCCTTTAGTTTAAGAAGGGGAGGCAAGTGAAGGAAATGGATATTGTTTATACGGATGGATTGAGGAGTGTGAGCAGTCCGAACCCTCTAACTTAAAATAAAACTATGTATTTAACGCTATAGCAGTCTATTAACAGAAAAATATTGAATTATGAATTATGTTCACGATCATACCGCTACGGGTTACAAATGTTAAACTTCTCGTCGTCGGGTTATGTAAGACGACCCGTTCTTACATAACCCGTCTGCTTCTTCGACCTTTCAACAATAATGCTACTAATGTATACGTGTCGTCAGTGATACTAATCTAAATTGTCATTGTGCGTCGCTCGGTGAGCTAGCAGTGGTGCAAAGATTGAATAAGTTCGGAGGTCGCGCCCTGTCTGACACCTGTCGCCTACTATCATTAATCTATGATTACATCCTCGTGTCACTGAGCGAACAGAGTAATCAGCCATCATTATTGTAATTTATTGACTAGATGACAGTAGACTAGAGGCGTGGCTCACGCCCGCCTTCAACAGCAGGCGCTTCGAACGTCTTGAATTGGTTTCCTGAAACGTGCGCAATTACACTTCCACCTATTTTTTAAATTATATTTGTTCTTGTATCTTATAAAAGAATACAAAATGCTATCTCATTTTGTATGTTATACAAAATGCAAATAGCATTTTGTATTGTTTTGTTATATTATATGGTATGGAAGAATGTAAATGGGCCATAATATTTATAATCGAAGATCATTGTATACCCCCTTGCGAATAATGAATTTGAATTAAGAATTTGAAATAAGTAAACTCGGGTGTAGAGATTCAACATAGATAATATAATAAATAGTTTATGCGACCTATATGTAATTTATTATCTAGTACTATAATTAATTCTGTTTGATATTGTTGAAAGTTTACGCGAATGTTACACATTGAAATAAAACTATTTTTAACGGATACTATCGCGATTTATTTGGTGTTATTTTACTATTTACACTGATCCCGACGTTTCAGTTGCTTTTCAGCAGCCATGGTCACGGGTAGACTAAGATGGTGGTCGTCTCATGTATCGAAGTGCAAGGTTATCTCAAAGTACCCGAAGTTTGTTGATTGTTGGTGTTACTATTTACGCAGAATGAGCTCAAAGTATCTTGAAGCCTTGCTGTGTTTTGTATTTTCTTAGGTTTGAGTAAGTGAATAATTCTGTTTGTCGATAAAATGTGTCCAACCTATACACTTTATCCAAATACATAGAAAATGTACCTGTATCCTATAAACGTTTGCCAGACCAGGGCGGTGACACTCGTGTATTACCGACGCCAAGAATAATATAATTTCGAATTGAAATGAACACACACTGGCCTCACAAAAGATTAGGTACAAATCAATTTGAATATTTAACGTGAGTAAATCCCAGGGTTCCGAGCGTTCCCAGGGATTTCCTTCTCAGGTGATACCTGACAGAACACTGTGTGGTTTTAGTTAGTTCGATTCTGACTTAACCACTTCATATAATGGTTCGCCATGAAGTAGTAGTTGTAGTAATAGATATACGTTTGTTAAAAGTCACTGAAAATAATGCGTACAGAAAATATCTATCGAGGAGAAGCAGGATTGTAGATACTCGTGTTATTATTTAAGTGGTTGCCATCACACAGCGGCAGGTCGTCTACAGAAGAAAGTTCGTCTCGTGTGGAACCTCCGTGCTTTCCCTGCGCACCGAACTAATTGCATGTCTCTATACAGTAATTTTATTTCACCACTTCAATTATATTTCTCATTGCTTTTAAATTGAGTTCAGGGAAACGTCTTTTAGAAATGGCTGTTTATTAGATTAATAGAACAGAGAGCAGATTGCCTGTTTTATTACACATCTTTCAAATATGTTTGTCATTCTATATTGCAAAGATTTTAAAAAACTTAGTAGTCGTCAAGCACTAAAGTTTAATTGCTTGGGACTGATGGACTAAACTTAATAAATGTTGTAATAGTAATATTCTGAGATATATCATACAGCACTCTCTGGACCCAAACTAAGCATAACTTGTACTCGGATAGAAATACTTAGATATTTGTTGTAATACATAGATACACTAACTTTAAAACTTTCGCGTTCCATAATATAATTATGAATTCACACGTCAAGCAATTCAGAGGTATGTAATACCTTTTCGTGATCGTGTTAATTCTCGTGTGAATACATAGATACACCCAGAAATCAATGCAAAGAGACGTATTCATGTATTGAATGCGCAGTATGGCAATGGTTTTAGTCTGTTCATTTTCGACATTTGACCTCACAAATAGTTCCGAAGCTAGAAGAGTTTCCAGGAAAGGTTGCAAGTTAGTGCAACATTTTCGATATACCTTGGTTTATTGTATCCTAGATACAAACAAAAATAAATATTGAAAAGCGTGCCACGTCAACCTGCGTGTTGTTGATAGCAAGGCAATTATACGCAATAACGAGACGTTGAGTAAAATTGTAGTAACTGGTTCATTGGTCGCCAGTTGACGGACTCACTGTTTTTATTACTGCAACTATTGCACTAGATTATATCAAGTATATTGAAAACGAAAAGTTTATTTTCAGTATTTGTTTTGATAAGGCTTTTATTTTAACGTTTACTGGATATTGCCTTTAAAATCAGGAATACTCCAACATTTATTCTCAGAGTATTATATATTACGCTGTAAAGTATTAATTAAATCACTGAAACTCTTTAGTAACATACCCGTGGCTACACTACAAACTATTCCAATCGACTTCCTTCAGTTTCCATAGCAAACTTGGCAATACGCTGTATGCCTCCACAATATATTTTTGATAAATTATGGTCGGGGTAAACTCCGTATTGCAAGAGATAGAAAAGCGACAGTAGGGTAATGTGGTCCACAATATTATGAAAATAATAAATATTTTTTCTGAAAGACAGATTTATCCTAGTTCGCTATGCCGTCTGTGTCCTTCGTCATGACTTCCCTAATACACATACAAAATTAACTTTACTTAGAGACTGAAAATAGAATTAAGTTCGATACTATTAAGTAAACCATCCAAGTCTTTTCGTCCATCGCCTCTTCGCTAATCGTGCGAAGTAGCATAATGCTGAGCTAAGGACCATTTTTGTCTCATATTTTTCCTGCGATGTTAAAAACCATGTACTTATCCTGTATGAGTCAGAATAAAAAATATTTCTTTCTTTCAAGTAATCAACAGAACAAGCTCAACCCTACAGAACCCAACTGCAGAAGTGGCGTAGTTCAGTTTTTCCGATAGTACGTAGTTAAGCTATGGTTCTATATTAGGAGGAAGATGAGGTTGGGATCGCACAAGAAACACTGGTGTTTCTTGATAAAAAATATATAAAGTATTAAAGAAATCAACGAAAACAAGTGAGCATCACATTCCAAGCATTACTTATTTACTTTATTTAGTCCAAAGAGAGTAACTTATTATTCTTCATTATTTATTGCGTCTGCTTGCGTCAGATTACCTTCCTAATTGAGTCTTTTGTTAATATCATGTATTGATATTATTTATGTGTTATTCGGTTACGGAGATTGAATAGGAACAATGGATTGATAACAGAGTTTCTACTTTAAGGAAATTGAAATGCACAGTGTGTTTTGTTTGTTATGCTACGAGGGCGGTGCGATAGTCTTGTGGCGATATCCACATACCACAACACTTAGTTTAACTTCACCTAGCGAACTACGTAGCAACTATTGATCCTGCATCGCGCATTGAAATATACAACTTCCCAACGTCAACCATTGGGCCGCGGTCCGCCAGGCATGATCTCCTAGCCTGGTCGGACGATCCTCCCTTTCTATCAAAGCTCGCTACCGCCTCAACTAATCAAAGATCCTGGTTTGTGTTGATATATACAATCTTACTTACGTATGCAGAAATTTCTACGTAACATTCTACCAATAAAAAAATTCGAAGCTAATAAATCTTTTAAATATAATATTTGTACTCCACCTGTCGCTAGCGTTTGTCGTCACTGCGCACGTGCACTCATTAGCGCTTAATAATTGATCGTTAACGTCGTTAAGTAACCGGCAACGTGCGGCCACCGCTCTCGGGAAAAGTGAAATTTTCATCTCCCTCCCCTCCCCTCTTCATTAACGTGAACGTTGTTAACTTCGATGCAGAGAAGAGTTTGATTGTTTAAAGTTATGTTTATGAATAAAATTTAACCGTCACCTCGGTGCTTTCTCGGCCAGGGGCTATACTTGAGGAATTGAAAATTGTGCTGTGCTTTACCGTCTGGAACGAATATTTGCATACATATCCGCATAAGAAAGTGCCATCCTATAATTTGGGCACTGAAATGTAGGGGCCGTGTGTTTTTATACATTTCTCTTTTGTCAAACGTTTGACCTGTTGCTTTGGAAACCAGGCATTAATGTCATTCGTATGATTTACATGGTTTTGGTAGTACTCTAGAAAAGAACACCATTACTAAGTTCCTCTTTCATAGAAAGGTAAGTTCATCCTGCTCGAAACAGTGTTAGTTTACATAACTAACTAATTTCGTATGCAATTTGTATTACATAAATATGAATCAATACTGCAAAAAATTGAGTATGCTACTAGAAGTTTCCGTACGTACCGTCATTAATCCGCAGTAGGAAGCTGCCTAGACTAGTTGTAGTATGTCTATATAACCGGCTTGTATGGACGTATTTCAATAGCAAACACACGCGGTGATTCGAAGCGTCGCTAATAGCTCGCTTGATGTATGAGCTCTTCCTACTTCCGTGGATGCAGATCTTAATATGCATACATACGAAATGGATGTTTAGCGATCGCCTCAGGCACCATATGTTACTAATGTTTTTTAAGTTAGTTACTTTGTCGTGGGGTAAACAAATCAACAACCGATGTTCACATCAGCCAGTATTAAACATGAGCAATTTCATAGGTAAGAACTAAAGGAGATACGAAAAAATAAATTCAGTATGGTTTAAAAATACAAAAAAAACACACAGCGAACCAAATTAAAAAACAAAAAGGAGTTCCACCATCCACCTCCTGGTTCCAACATCAGATCATCGTTACGGAGCCCAATCTGTTGGACTCGTCAACACGAATCATATGAGCTGAGCCTAAACTCATGGGGCTTTACTAGTAGCCACTGAAGAGTTCCACTATCCACCTCCTCCATCATCAGATCAGCTCCAAGATGCCAAATTATAATATTGTCATCCAAACTACATATGCATACAAAAGTTTCATTTCGATACGACAGTTTATTAGAAGTAGGTTAAAATTGACTTTCAAGATTAGTTTGCATAGCTAGTTACGAGTAAAGCTAATAAAATCGTGTTAAAAACAGTATTTGCAATAGATGCGTATCACTTGTCAGATTAACTAGAGAATCTTCTCGGCCGTGTACTCAATCTAACCGCTAACCATGGAATAATAGAGACGTTTTGCAGATTATCTTTCCTAACAGTGCTATCTTGTTTTGATCGAGAGTATTTTATGTAAATATCAATCCGATATTACACAACCAGGTGAGCGATTCCATGTTTCATACATACATAGCTGCAGCGAGAGGCAAGCAAGATAAGATCTATATTTGACATCCTTAATGGGTTATCTTATTATTCAGATTTCATTACTACTGTATTATATATACCACATTGACAACTAACTTATATTTCAGCATCAATACTTTACTGACGTAAAAATTATACATCCAATAAATATTGTCAAACTGTACATTTAAACGGTACATTGTAGCGGAGGAAACAATGCGGAAGTTGACAGCTCAGCACAATCCTGAACAAACACTCCTAGCAATATCTCGAAAACATAAACACCAAATATGTACCACAAACGACCATAATGTTCCGAGGGTAGAACCGTTTCAACAATATAAATAAAAATTCTGTGAGCTGTAGCGCAAATATGTGATTCTGTATGTAAAGAGGCTGAATTTCTGTTTAGCTCGGCGTATTGGTTTCGGTAAGCGACAGTTAGGTAGGGGTGAATATTCCCATTAAACCTTAAAACAGGCCGGATTTATGAGCATTTTCCTTTAGCGAATTGGTGAGGGACTAGTAGTATCCCAGCCCTTAAAACGCTAATAAAACGCCCGAAAGGATTTGTATTATCCCTAAATTTGATATATTATCCAAAAAAAAATGTTTTTCGTTTAGTGGTTAATTTACAGTTGTTATACTAAGGAATTAAAAATCAACATCATTTCAGCTCAATGGACGGTGTAAACATAGGTATATCTCTGCTAAAGACACCTAAAAGAGGGTTTACAGCCTTGCTTGGTATTCCGAATGGTCACTATTTTTTCTTGCTAATTACCTGCAAGCCTTACGACCTCGTAGCGGTTACCGTTGTCTTAATGATTTCAGCAACAACTCATTCCTATTTGTTGTACTTTGTATAAAATGTTCTTCACGCAAAGTAATGTTATTATAATGCGAGACTAAAACCATCTACATATATAGGACCACTGCTGAAACCCGTATCATCGTCGGTATCCACTTAGCGGCTACTCTATATGAATCTCTTATCTTAACACAATTTCAATCGACTCTACGATTATCGTTAATATATTCTGAATGGGGACATTCAGAATATATTAGCGATAATCGTAAAGTATTTTAATAACCCGCCAAGTTGTCGCCCTAGCCGCCACCACCACGTCAATGTTACCATGTCAACTGACCGGAGATTACGGTAGGTACGTCTCAATGCCCCGTCAGCGCCACCAAATAGACGTGTAAAGTAAATCTGGCAGCGATTCGCGGCCGCAGCTGTTTCACCGGTTGGACGGCATTCCGCTCTGCCCTATTGTCGCCCATGCGTGAACACGGCCCAAATGGCCGAGTGGCCAGAACACGCATGTTCGCGTTAACTATAACTAGTTTCTAATCTTTTACTTTAGGGTGCTAGTTAACAATATACTCGTGAGATGTTTACACTATTTAGACCCAAACTAAGCGTAGCCTTTTACTATTAGTTCTTGAAGAAGGACAAACATACTCGACCACGTTTTATTTTGTTGATTCATACAAACTCCCGGACGTACTTCAATATATAGATATATATTCTTAGGCCCTCATGGAATCAACCAGTGATGACGAATGTTCTACGTAGATGGACATGTTGATTATAATTAGATAAATTTTATTCCTTCTTCAAGTTTGGCTAGGCCAAACTGGAGATGATACGGCGGTGTTAGACAAACAAAACGTCTTTCTGACAAACAATAATTAATGTGCAATTTACGTAACCTACTTACCGTACCGCAACACATCTGGCGTAATTCTGCCAATAATAATCAGATTGTGCTGTATACAACGCGTCTATTCACATCGTGTTTTATAAACATGCGAAAGCGCACACTGAACGGCAGTTGCGCATGCGCAACGTACGTCAACGCTGAGCTTTGAAGTTCGCAACAGTCACACATGCATGTGTCCGTGCGTTACAACTATGTATGGTATAGGTGTGCGTGTGAGCGTAATAAGAAAATATATGTATAAACTGAAATGGGTACCAACTTTTATATTCAAACTAGCGGTTCATTTTCACCCGCGTTTATTGTCATTGCTCCGCCCCTAGCTAGCGTGATGTTACTTAGTCTTCCTCAATGAAACTATCCATTACAAAAATAATTTTTGATTAGCGCGTTTAAACAAACAATATGGGTATAGGTGTTATAATTCTGAGCACTAATGAGCAGCTACTGCTACTCGAGAAGCCACTCAGAACAAAATACATGTTCCGTTTTTTATTTTAATTAAAATTAAAAAGCGCTGCAACGCTTAAACAATAATTTGTAGTCAAATCTTACAGTATTAACAAGCAGCGCTCGATCGTTTTTGAGTTGTAGTTTTCTCGCGACCAATAGCCAGACTTTGTAGGACTGCTACAAAGATTTGTTTTCACTGCGTTGTACCGACCGCAGTTCGCGTTACAAACTTTTTCTTCGCGATGTCTACTCTATACGCTAGTAATAATAACTCAGTGGTTCTACCTAAGGACATGCAAATATATCTATACTTTGTAAGGTTATATAATTAGAATTACCAAACTTAGAATCATACAATATTAACTATAAGAATGACATTGAACGCATTTATCTTCCAGATACTCTTTTACACTGTAGTATGCTTTTTTAATAAAATAGTTTTTAGTCTACTTTTAAAACTTTAAACTCATGTAGATTTTGAGTAAATAAATAAATATATATTTATAAGAAATATATATAAAATAAATATTATATAATAAAGTAAATCAGAATTATTCCACTTTGCCCCACTAAGGTTTCTTAAAGATTCTTGCTGTCATGCAGAGAATACTTTTATGTATAAGAGCAGTACTTATTATTGCGTATGGTTTTTATTTTATGTTGCAGCTGAGTACCACGGAGATGTTCAAACAACTACAACTGCATGGTTCTTTTTAAAATTTTAATACTACCAAAATTTATATACTTGGGAATTATTAGTTAGTATAGATAGCACTTGGCTCACTAAGTAGGGATAAAATTTGACGCCGGTTGATATTTAATCATCCAACTGTGTACCTATATGTATAATGCGATTATGACTGTTCCAAACGGTTTTATTACTTTTTTAATTACTCGAATATGCACTTGCAATTCATTCCTTATGGCTTAAGTTAATTAGATACGGCCTTAATGTATGAACAGCAACACATTCTGTGTTCCAAGAGCAACATGCCAATTTTCCCAGAAATAGAATCTACAACTTTCCATCTTAATACACATACATATATGTACGTGTGGGATATCTCGTGTTGTGCATGCCAGGTAATCGCCAAGCCAACGGCATCGTGCACTAGTTTACATGTCGCAATGATGCCATCGTTTGGCAACTAGTAACGTGGCCGGCTTGCCTAATCAACGATAACATTCTCTTTGTAGTGTTAACTGGAAGCTTGTTTACACACATTCTCATATCTCTTTTAATAACAAAGTTTATTTTTATCGCGCTTTGAACTTTGACTATAGGTAATGGATTTAATTTGATTCTCATACGGTTGTTACGTTCGAATATCTTAGAACATTGGAGCATGAAGAGAACGAGAATAGAAAAAGTAAAGGATTATATTTGAAAGGGAGCCAATCTAGTGAGGTGTAGCTTCTTAAATATAATTGTGAAGTATTTTTACCTATGTAGGAAGTAAATACTTATTATATAAAGTAAATTTCTTAAATCTGTATTTTTTTTTTGCTTTAAAATATATTTTTAGTCTTTAATGTAAATGTGTTTTTGTTCTTTAAAACAAAAAAAAATATGTTTATTATATTTATAAACATGTCGCATTATCTTTATATAATACAACCAATTCCAATGTGTCTAAATTATGCCACTCGAAATTTTTAATTGGCTATTTTGCCTGCCTTATTTTACCAATAATTTGGGTACGACCTCAAGAAGCTCTTATGAAACAGGAAAAAAAACTTGGAACAGTTGAAACCACGGTCATTGAGGAATGGCTACTGTTTTTGTTACAGTCGATGTAGTGAAGTTGGAGAGATTCTGCATACACTGCTCTGTAAACATATTAATGTATTCCCTTTTTTATACCACATGTCTGTCAGGAAGCGATCAACGTAGCTCATATATTTCCATCACACATCTCTTTTCTTGTTGGGACGGGGGACTTCACGATCGCTCTTTGGCAACCAGCATCGTTTCATTGCGCATCTTCTTAAGAAAGAGAGATATGTAATAATATTGTATTATAATACGTGATCAGTCTCCGATCTTAAAACCATTCACTAGACCAGCCGACCTTCACGTACGATTACATTAACGGGAAATGATTTGGGTATGTAGCACCTTTAGCCGTTTTGAATAGGTTACTTTAGATGTGGTCACATGGTCGTGTTAATTTAGTTACCCTATTGTTTTTAAATTAGTTTTTTTATTGTAAAATATTAAGGGAAAATGATTTGAAAATTGCAGGGTATGACGATAAACACTTATTTCATACAAGTTTTTACAGGATGTACAGTTTTAATGTTTATTAAAGAGTAACAGACTTGAGGGTCTACTACCGCATTCCCGTTAATGTAATCGTATATCATAGAATGCTATGACAAGTAACGACCGGTACCATAAGATCACCACGACTCAGATATGACACAAGCCAAACTAGTTGTGTAACCACACTTATAATGTATGTAGTTAGACATTCTTACTTCAGCATCCTGATTTAATTGTGCTTACAGCCAACGTTTTGTAATCCGCTAGTCACGAACACGTGATTCATTTCTACTAATATCTACTGTTTCCCTTAAAGCCTGAATTGTGATCTAACAAACACTACTACGTCATCACTTCTTCAGTCGCCACGTATCTGTAATAACCCGCCTAACTCTATCATGTTATAAATAATTATGTCATTGTTCTTGTCAATACTTGTCATTGAGAAAGACCATTAAACGTAGGTATCGTTGTCTTTGTATTTTCCTTTTTATTCTGTAAACTAGATACACCCGGCATGCTTTGCAATGCCTTTTTTATAACTTTTTGTGCCAGGAACCCTCGCGGGCTTCCCCAGAACACCCTACCAAAGTTTCATCACAATCTGATCAATGGTTTCGCATTTCGAAACGCATAGAGGGCAACCAAACAGACATTGATTTCTTTCTCTTGCATTATATAGTTGTTATCAGTACGTAATTTGAATCACCCGGCTCGCCATTTGCGTCTTTTCCTTTACTGACAATTCTTTTTTGTTTTTTAGTTAAGTCATTTGTTAATTTGTCATTTTTTTCTATATTTAAGTAGCTTGATATATTTTCCTTAGTTTACACAAAATACATTTCTGAACGCACGCATAAATATTTGACAACCATATATATGTCAATCCTTTTTCATTACTGACACTATTCTAAGTTTTTTAAATCTAAAATACGCCATTATCCGAATATTGTAGATATTATTATATCATGTCGATTCGAAAACTTTATTTAAATACGTTCTTTAATTTGAGGGGAGAGTTTACCTTATCGAACATTAAATGTTTGACAGTTACGAAACCCATGAACATTTTGTATGGGAGAAGTTTTTTTTTCAAGTTTCCAATGTTTTTAATAGTTACTCTGCTATTCAGGACGGAGACAAATACAACAAATCAAAAACTATGAAAATCGGTCCAGCCGTTCTCCAGTTATAAGTGTTCGAACAAACCCGACTTTGTTTTATATATTAAGATGTTGAGTAGATTAGACATCAATCTTTTTTCGTTTTAGGTGTCAGTTTTTATTAGTACCTATTAACCTAAATGTGCACGAAAACCCATTTCCAAAGTTATAAGAATCACTACGAAACTACGTCGCGTGACGTATCTACTACAGTCAGAATAACTTTTTTGTACCGGAATAAAACTTTTTTTTTCAGGCAAATTTTTAACAACTACAAGTAGCAAATGTTGTTAAAACCTATAAAGACAGGCAAAAAAGCAGAGAGCTAAATTGATTATGGTCGTGACTTTCCGTGGGTTACGGTATTTCCCAAGTAGAGTCGTTCGGTTTTGTGCGGGGATTCCGCTGTGCCCTAATGAATGCCAGGTCTACAATGCTATAGTAGGAAACAACTGCTACAATGAAGTGAGACGTGGTTCTCAAAAGAAAAACATCTAAAGGTACATAATTATGTATTCATACTAATATTGCTCTCTATAAATAACGATGACACGTACATTGACTAGGTATATGATGCGGCGATAGAGCATTGGACTATAACGTCAGGGGTACGGGTACAGGTTCGATACCCGCTCAACGCAAATTATTAGTATGTATGAATATGTCAATTTGCTTTTGTCCTGTTGTTTCAATACAAGCTATGCATAGTTTGAGTCTAGAAATCCTTGTATAATATGCCCTAAAATATTATTGTTAAAGGCGTTTTTAGTTTTACTTCGTTGCTCGAATAAACAAGACAAACAGGAAGCGCCGTAGCACCAACTACTAACCAAAGGTCATCGACTCGTAGCCGCGAAGCCTGCGAGCACGTTCTCACTTTATTGATAATGATGCACTACGTGCACAATACAGTCTGTCTTACTATCACAAATTTGGTCTTCAAGCTTCGGGTGCGCGCTTCTAGAATTGCACAGCTGAATGAATTGTACATACTGCTGTACATACTGCTGCCCTGCTGTACATATTGCTAAAAGGAACTTTCAACGAAGTTTTTCAGTCCTTTTATTACAAATGATTTCAATATGGTTATAATAAAGTAAACATATATGAAATAAGATATGTATAACAGTGTCAACGCATTGTAAAAATGAAGATGATGAATGATTTATTTTTATTTTGTGTATATTATTAATTAGTAGGTATTCACATAAAAAGTATTTCATTATTATTCATTCAGTATTTAATTAAAAATTGACATACACATAATGCAACGTCAACGCATTGTAAAATTGAATGTTTTTTTTAAAATTTTGTGAATATTATTAATTAATTGGTATTCACATAAAAAGTATCACATTATTATTCATTCAGTATTTAATTAAAAATTGACTTACACATAACGCAACGTCAACGCATTGTAAAAATGAGGAAAGATTTTTTTTATTTTGTGAATACATATTATTAATTAATAGGTATTCACAAAAAAAATATTTCATTATTATTCATTTAGTATTTAATTAAAAATTGACTTACACATAATGCAACCAACCATATATGAACATTAAATAGCTCTAAGTCGCATTAAATATCTACGAATAGGATAATTCCATTCTTCCTTTCCTTGGTTATCTCGCTTAGCCCTGGCGTACACATAGTCTTAGGAATGGGCTATTTCGAATTAAATGTGACCAGCCTTCAGGTAAAATCTGAAGTTAGTTACATAATTAATACCATTGTGGCCCACCAGACATGCAACGGAACAGATTATACTTAAAGCTGATATCAGTAACCATTAACTGGTTCAGCCATAGTCAATGATATACAATAATAATAATACCATAATCAATCTAAGGTGTATGGAAGAAGGATACTCATACCATGATCCACATGAGAGTATCGATTTATTACGATTCCTAAATATAGTGAAAAACATACGTATATTATATCGTTGAATCGCGGCCCGGTGACTTCGTTTTGCATCAGTAAATGTTATCATGTCATAGCAGGTACTCAAAACGTGGTACGCTTCGTTTCATAAAGATCGTAGTGCTTGGGTTATTTCGCGGTAAATTTTCAAACCGTGCTCTCTTTCTTTGAAAACGAACAACATAACTTATAGTTAAGGGGATTAATGTGTATAAACATAATAATTTTACTAACAGGGTTAAGTACAAGTCGTAAAGCGCCACTTGATGAATCAATTTGCGCCCTTATCAACTTTATGGTACTACATTAAGATAATGTCGTTATTGACCTGAATAACGCAGGCTGTCTACATATATTCATAATTCTGATACATGTGTGTACTTGCAAATGTGTGATAAAGAGATTAACTAAGTATTTGACTGTTTATGTATGTACCTACTAGCAGCGCTCTGCGGTTTTACCCGCGTAAGTCCCGATCCCGTGGGAATATCGGGATAAAAAGTAGCCTATGCGTTAATCCAGGTCTCCAGCTATCTACATACCAAGTTTCATCGCATTCGGTTCAGTGGTTTTTGCGTGAAAGAAAAACAAGCATCCATCCATCCAAACTTTCACATTTATAATATTAGTGGGATTTAAGTTTACAAAGTTCCATCAGAGCAGCTATTTTCCAGCGGGAGGGAAGTTTTATAACTGTTGAAACATTTGCTATTGTATGTGTTTATAGATACAGGCTTAGGTACCACAAAGCTTCTAGTATAAATGAAAAATGAAAATGAAATGAAAAATTATAGCTAAGAACACTCTCACTCAAGTCACCTCACAAACAAAAAAACTAAATCAAAATCGGTCCACCCTTTCTGGAGCTATGATACCACAGACACACGTTTACCTTTTCCCAGCCCTCCTTTTTGCGTCGGTGGTTAATAATGGGTAGACGAGCACTTCTTTCGATTACTGTATAAAGAAACGATTCGGATCTGTTCCAATATATTTTACGATTTTGTTTATTTCGTTCTTCTGATCTTTGATTTTAGTTAAAAACTATCTTCAATAAATGTCTATAAGGAAATAGAACCTAATGTCTAAACACCTTGGTAGAGCTTAGAGACGAATTTTATACACTTTTAATCATATTTATTCTATGGAAATAACAAGCAGAGTACAGGTATATACAAGAATAATATCTACTAGGAGTTAATGCATTTATAATACATATCGTACTTAAGATAGATCTGATAACGTTTTATAAGCATATAAATAATTTTAACATCACTTTAATAGACGTGTGACATCCCATTAATCATTCACTAAGGAAGTTGATATAACAACATCAAAGAGTTTTTTGGGCAATCGGGTTTGTATCTTAGCGGGATAGCCATGGCTGATGGTTTTTTTAGTTCTATAAATAGTTTAAAATTAATGAACTGTTCCGATTCAAAGATTTGATTCTGTAATCGTTTAGCTTATGTTTGTAGTGTGTCATTTTAAAGCAAGATGTTCTTCGTATATCAATTCAGAAGAGGACGTACGAATTAATTCAAATCGTAGAAATAATCCATAATGAGTGCTTGGCTAGAAAATGTTGCCATGCATCACCCGGGCAACGGAAGCGTAGCGTTTTATTAATCAATTTTGGAATTTTTAAAGTTTGTTTTAAATTACCTACCTAAATGTTCAAGTAAAAGTGAACGGAAAAAGACCTCATGGGATTCATGATGTACATGTATGTAAATGTACCTCCGAAATACATATTTCTGACTACTGTAGTTGAATCCTCAAACTAACTTCGAGAAGTCATTTTATTTTTAAAAATGTCAGCCATCTCTTCTTCTACTCCAAAGAAATCTAATATGTTTCGTTTCTATGATAATCTTCGTGGAGTTCATCAAAGCTTCAGCGGTTTCATTCTTCCGTCACATTCTTATTCTGGTTTATTTTAGACAGCATCCGTTACATTATGCATCTATGTGTTGTTTTATAAACGCCCTCTGCAACGATGCACATACCATATAAATCTGTCTCATGGAGGATGTTGCGAAATTAAAATGTTTTTATTTGTTATATTGCTATTACAATCACACCCACTTGCGTTTATTTTTCAAATGGCTTTAATGTTTTTCAGGATATGATGCATGAGACGTGTAATATTTATTTCCTCTGTTAAAGTAATATCGAATGGCATTTTAGTATGTTGTTATACGTATAGAAATAACACTTAAATACGTGATATTACTAAACTATGAGTAATGATATACCTAGTCGTTAACCCTGAGGCACTAAAATGTTCAAATGATTGCGGAAATGTTCACAAAACTCGCGCGCTTTGAAGCAAGACAATAGTTTATTTTAAAAAACTGCACGGATGTTGTTATCTGAATTTAAAAGTGTAATAATTTTAAACAACAAAGTCATAAATAAATGAAGCCCATTGACTGATAGTGTGCAATTTTTATGCGAGCGGTTTCCGACTTGTACAGTATATGTTTGTAAATATATAATGGTGTGATTATATCTAAAGCCCTTGAGACAAGGTGCGGGCACGTGCACGATGCGTGTGAGAAGGCTCGAGCGCTCGACGTGCGTACGCGCATAACTTAGTAATGTGTCCTATAGTCTGATGATCAATGAGATTGTATATTTTATACTATAATATACATATGTATGAATGTATGTTTTCAAAACGTGACGCTACGACTTGCAGGACGGATAATCTGTTCCTGTTGATTCTGGCTTCATAATCATTCTTATTTATTTTGAGTGTGCGGTGTTAAATGTGCACTCAATTAAGGCATCTTTGTCAATTTTTCTTCCCTGGTTAAGGCATCCTTTGACCGTATAAACTTATCCGCCACGTTACGATAAGCTAAAGAACCTTGTATGTGGACGTTGTGATTGCACGTTTCGTTGAAGAACACATAGGTCTTCAACGCCACACATCCACCGCAAATTTCTTATTCCTCAGATAAGTTTTTCACTGCCATGTATGAGTACTGGGCACCTTGGTTAATTCGCTAATCGAGTGGCATCCATGGATCGCATCCAGTTAGATGCATTTAAAATACTTGTTAAATATTTTGTTCCATATTAAAAGTACCTAAATTAATATCTATGGATTGATTTGTATGACGATATTTGCAACAAAATATCGCGGCTTCCGGCGGTTTCTAATATATTGGCTGATCCAAGACGTTATCAAAAGCATTTCGTCGTTAATGACGCCACGTCAGGCGTGTTTAACCGTATCAATGTTTGATATCGATATATTTTGTTTCGATTTGAATGGCTTGAGCTACCCTGAGGTATACAAAATAGTGACACGAGGGGAAGTGGAACTGTTGTGTCTGTATCTGTGAGTGCTCGACGCCGACGGAACGACGGACGACGAACCAGAATGCAATACGGAAATTAAACCGTCAGATACCAACCGTCAATGGACCCAGTTGTACATAAATTTATGGAAAACGAAGGTCCAACGCACGATAATCGTCCGTCAGTGTAATGAAAACTCTTACTTTGAATAGTTCAATGACATTGGTCAACATATCCTATTATTCTGAGAATCTCCTCAGATTCAGCTTGATGTTTTCTTGTATTAAAAGTGAGTTCACGTCGTGTCGATAGAGTACTGAGTGGGTTTCGAATCTCGATGTACAACTCAATGTATGAGATGTTCAAAAAAGTATTCCGAGATCTGCGGGATAGCAACTCCATTAAATATCTGACCCACAACTGGGTGCGTGATTCTGCGTAATTAATACTAAGAAATCTCTCGCTCGATATATGAAAACATTATCCACAGATATTTGGTGCTTATTGGCCTCTGACAGGATCAGTTTTGAACTCAAGAGAGAATGAGTCTGTTCTTTGGAACTCGGGACGCCATTTTATTTGCAGTTGTGTATCGAGTATATAGTCGGTAAATTAATATTTTAACTTGCATATATGTTTTCGTAGGCGAAAATAACTTTTCCTTTTCATGAAATGTACTCGTATTTCAAGGGAACAGATAAACAGTTCCACAAGACATCATGTGTGAAACTGTGTTTATCTGTCCCATTTACCCACATGGTAAGCTTTCAGCCGTAGCAGTGGCGCCCGTTAACTGTTTCATAACCAAACCCAGTAACGGCTATATATTCGAAAGCTGTACTCATAAATTTATTGTTCTTGTTGTTCAAACGCCTGTTGTTTATCTGAACCGCCTCAAAACTGTGATTAAAGTCTGGTTGAACCAATTAACCCTAATTCGCGAGACGTTTTCACAATAAACGAGTAGTCATTGTGATTCGACGCTCAGAGGAAAGAATCCCTGCAAATTGTGTTTTATTGCTTCCTGCAAACTTCTGAGACCAAGGTACTAAGCGATGGGAGCATAAGGCCTAATTTGGTCTGGTGGTGGCAGGGTTAATGAACTTAGGATGAAATTGGTACAGTCGAAGTGAATGACCAGTCGCTCAGTCTAGTCAAGTCTCGCTAGAGTTAAGTCTCGTGACCAACTGTCTGTCTGTTGAACTTGAGACAGTCTTATCTAAATAGATATCGATGAAACAACTTGTTTTCATATAAAATGAATACAAGGTTATCTGCTTATTGATAACCCTTATACAAATTGTAGTATATTATACAACTTGCCGCCTTTCTCCCGTGAGTTATATGTCTTGGAAACATTGTTTTTTTTATGTTTTTAATAGTAATAAATATTTGAAGTCAGACTCCCATATTCAAATATACATTGAAGTTTATCTCCTTTGCTTCAATAAGTACATTCTAAATATAAAAACCCCACCTACATTCAAACACATCAACAACATTGGCCCACGGTGAGTGCCAATGAAAGGTAAGCTCTCTTGGAACCGTAATTAATTTAATGGAATATACTTAGAGAGGTTTACTTTAGTCTTTTGACTAAACCATGGTCGGAAACTTGCATTCCTGTATTAAGTACAGGAATGCAAGTTTCCTACCATGGTGTCTCTAGTTTTACAGTGAGATTGTGAACTCGATGATTAAGGTGGGCGCCATTGTAAAGATTCTCTTTAAGCACTAGTTAAAACTTTGCTCTATAGAATGTTTTCAAACAAAGCTATTATACCGTAGTTTTAAAAGGTACTGGTCCATTGTGTCGGTGCGTATAAACCGATAAATTGAAAATTGTGTCTCGTTCGCTCAATTATTGCGTTGTAACAGCCGCGTGATCTCCATTGTGACTGAGCTCGCTCGGTGCTTAGTACTGACCGCCTTGAGATAATCGACCGCGCCAAATTGACCATTGTTTACGTTCAACGGGCTGGACAGAGCAATTGCCAAAGATCACGTTTGAGAGTATCATCATTCTTTTTCTTCTTTGTGACAGAGACATAGCAGGAGTTAAGTCGCTTGGTTTGATAATGTATCTCCACTATACGGAAAACCACGGTTATTTAGTTATTCTAATGTACATTCCAAAACTACCTAGCACTTAGGTGTAAACAAACCTACTTTCAATAAAAAAAAAATACATCACTAAACGTGCTCTAAACTTCTAAACCTTTTTCTAAACCTTTTTTCTAAACTTCTACCCCGGCAAGTGATATGGGTTCGATCCCAATATACGATAATCGTTTGTGTAATTCAGGGATATTATTGTGAGTCTGGTCCGTTTGTGGAATCTCGGAGACACGTGGAATGGACATTATTAAAATTTATTTGTTTTCTACAAAATCTTTACCTGTTATTATGAATCTTATTACTTTAAACGAGCAATTCTTATATGTATGTATTTATATTTCGGGTATCTCGGAAAAGGCTCCAACGATTTTGATGAAATTGGTTACAGATACAGTTTTGCATTTAAAGTTCAACTGCATAGTTGTATTTCCTATAAAAACGTAATTTAAAAAAAAAATACGATTTTACAAAAAGCTACCGAGTGAAGCTAGGTCTCCAAGATACTAACTTATTTATACATATATCGATGGAAACTCTTAATAAACAATTACGGGAAAGCGTGAGGGAAACTCTTAATGAACAATCACGGGGAAGCGTTGAAGCCGGAGGCACGTCAGGCTTGGGAGAGTAGATTGTATTAACGAGGAGACGTCCGGCCGTTCACCCGCTCCAAGTTCCATACCCCAAGGTGACTCTAATGACACTCCGGCTAAACCCAATCAGAAAATAATTATACACGCAGTGATTCACAATTATTTTTAAGTATTAATCTGGACTTGACCAGGGGTTTTAGGTCTTTATATCTCAATTGTGTCTGAGTCGCTCCTGGCCGCTCATAAATGTTTGAAATCTGAATATATAAATAAATATAAGAAATTCGTTCATTGATAAAAAAAAATTGGCAGGAAATCGCGTGTCAATTATTTTTTATCGCAAGTTGAAGATCGTCGTCCGTAGCAAAAATGGAATTAACGTAAAAAGATTTTAGGCCGATGATTTTTTATGATTTTAACAGTTCACTGACTCCTCAATACTGCACTGCTCGTCTTCAAAATGCTTTTGGGAGGGAAGCACCTCATTTGAGCACCGTAAGGCGTTGGTACGCAGAATTTGATCGTGGCCGTGTTTCTCTCCATGATAAAATTCGTCAAGGTCGGCACTCAACTGCGATCACTGAGGATAATGTGGCTACTGTCAGGCAACTAATTGAAGAAAACCGGCGAAAGCAACAGTCTTCTGTATGGGTGTTCAAAGGTGATAGCAAACTAACATAATTGAGGCAGGTGAGAAACGTAGACAACAAAATGATTGCGTTTCTTTTCTTCCGGACGGGTCCTGTCTGCATGATCCCACTTGAAGAACAAAAGACAGTCAATGCTGAGTGGTATACCACAATTTGTTTGCCCAGTGTATTTGAAAAAGTTAGGGAAAAAACGACCAAGAAGTCGCATCCTATTGCACCATGACAATGCTTCGGCGCACACCGCGAACAAGACAAAGTCATTTTGTGGCTTCTGAAAAGGTAAAGCTAGTGACCCATTCCGCACATAATCCAGACCTGGCACCATGTGATTACTTTATTTTGCCCAAAAATTAAAGATTTGATTAGAGGTATGATATTTACGGATAGCCGGAAGTAGCTGTGATAGCTTTCAACCAGCACGTGAAAAACATGCCCTTTAGAGGCTTAGACCAATGGTCCTTATGTTTTCAAAAATGGTTTGACCGAATGAAAAGTGTTAAAATGTACTGGAGAATACTTTGAAAAGCAGTAAATATATTACTTTACATGTAAATAGTTTTATTAATGAGTTACGCAAAACTTTCAGTGTACCACACGTACAAATGTGTTAGGGGAAAACGTTTACGGATCCTTTTCCTATTTATACTGTTAATAAGTACTATATTTGTCTGTAACGGTTTATTCACTGATAACTTTATTATTGTTTACGAATTCTTAAGTTCACCTTTAACCTACAAGCTATGACAGATTAGACTGTCCACTAGTTATCGACTCTTGTCACGACCACTGAACTAATTGATTTAGCTCGCTATTTACGCGAACCGTTACGTTTAGTATTTAAGCAAATAGTGACTTAAGTAAAGAAGTTATGTAATAGAAAACTAATTAATAATCCATTTTGTGTTTAAATGCAACAGGTAAAATGTGTTTATACTTTTTATTGATGTAACTTTCCTCTGTGGTGATTCATAAAATGGCGTGCACGTATTCAACGGCCTTGCATGACCTCGCCTCAAGCAATCAGGTGCCACATTACTTAATGTACGACCGCTTTACAGACAAGTGATGCCCTTTTATACGTGTATGTCTGTAAATATTTTTCTTGGACAATTTTTCATCTTTCTTTTTTTTTTTCTTCAAGCACTGGCAAAGGCAGCAATAGACCCACATTTTACCAGCTATCTTTTTTGTAACGTAATGGAGGGCGATTCTATTTTTGTTTTGTTTGCAGGCTCCGTACTGCTATGACAATAGAAGGGTATACTTTCAAAAACCGCGAAGTCCTTTAACGCACAAAATCGGGAAATTGAAAATTTGTTCTTATTTATTGTAGTATTTTTGTAATAAATATACTTCTGTGGATTGTTAAAAAATTATTGCTTATACTACATTTAACACTGAGTTATTAACATAATATCTCGATGACATTTTATAACTTATTTATAAAGTTATAATGTTATACAAGCGAGAAATAGTAATGCCTGGACAATAAGAAGGTTGTTACATGTAAAAAATGGACTTTGCGGTTTTTGAAACAACTTTTTTTGTGTATCTATACCCCTCGATTGTCCAATTAATAACCCAAGGAGAATTCGCCCAACTCAGGAATTGAAAGCTAGGACCGCACGATTGCATACGAAACCTAAGGGTAATCTTTGTGACGGTTGGAGCAATGAGGTAGTCAAATTTACAAAGTAAGTGTGTAATTATAGACCCAATGCCAGTATAAATGTCTAAACTTGCGTTTGATGTAAACCAATAGTGCCAAAAGGCTGACGGCTGACTTCAAATCGAGTGTTCCATTATAATGTTACAGTAAGTACATGTTAAAATACATATAACGACATCGTTTATTATGTTTAATGTATGAGATGTTTACATATCGGGATCTTTGCACAAATAGTTGACTAGCTCAGTACCTACATCACCCGGACAAGACTGTCAACGTATGTATTTGTTATCAAACGAGAGAATGTTTATTTCAACAGACATTATAAATATTCGTGAGTGAATCATTGGATCCCACGCTTTACTAAAATATCTATGGACGATTATTCCTCTGTCATCTACTCATCTGCTATTAATAGTTGATTACAGTTGGCACGCACAGGGCTGCCAACTTTAGAAAATAATTTCGAAGAAATAGGATTAAAAGTCACCCCTACTCACTGTTCGAACTTGTCCAATATGTCACTTACATTTTCTAAAACGCATATTACATTTTATATTAGTTCGTACAGGAAAATTCTCAAATGTATTTGTAATTTCATGACTTGACGAGAGGGTCTTTGAACTTGTTTGTGTTGTTTTTGTGTTAGCATTTCAAGTTTATCTTTAGTCTGTTATAGCCAAATGTATTTATTTATGTAATATTAATATTGACTGGCCTGATGGTCTAGTGGTTAGTGACCCTGACCGCTATGCTTATAGGTCGTGGGTTCGATTCCCACCTGAGTCTGGGTGTTCTTTGTGTCCGTTGTTTCTGTTTGTAAAGTCCCCCGCGACACAGGAGTAATTCCTAATGCGGGAGTGGTCTTTTAAAAAAAAATTACAAAAAAAATATATATATATATATATATATATTTTCAAATTATACTTATTGAGCCGGCTTTGTTTTGGTTATGACTAAATATTGTGTGATTCTTTGCCTTTTTAAAAAAAGAAGAAAATAAATTATCCTTAATGTAAGTAGATGCAATTATTCATTGTGCTTATGTACATCAAAAATAATAGAGACTTAGGAACATGGACGATCGTGACATGCACATCGGCGGCCTTATCGCTAAAACTGAATTCTTCCAACAAACGTTTACATTGTAAGTAACAAAAACTTAGGATTAATATAATAAATTCAAAAGACTGTAATTAAAGCAAACATGGTATCGGTTGGAAAAGTATGGCTGCGGTAGATACGTAGGAGTGTAGTCATCATACTGTGCGATTTTGTTATTGAAATACCATTTTTGCAATCATAATCTCAAAGATAACACTTATCATTTATCTCATTCGCGCTCTTTGTTTTCATGGGCCACTACTGTCGATCGTGCCTTCCGAAAAGCCGCGGTGATGTAAGTTTTGCGAAATAAGCACAATTAAAAAAATGTATGTAGACTTTCGTTTTCTTGTGCACTTGTTTCAGTAACACTAGGAAGTAAATGTGCTTATGATGCTTATCACAGCAGCTGTATAACTTGAACCATTACTCTTACTTACAGTAGATAACTTCTCCTTATGTAACATCACGCGCATTTCCTTCATATCATACGAAATCTTTCAAGTTATCAACGTATATCAATAAACTGCTTGTTAATCAATCTCTTGCACGAGCAGATTGTATCGAAAGAAAATATTTTATTGCACCCCTAACTTTTAACCAATTGGCTATACGGAGGAACGCATGTTATGTTACTCCAACTCATTTGTGTTGGCGGGAAATAAAATTCGTTCCTCCGATCACGTTAGGTGATCGTGCCTGGCGCAACCCTGCCCAGCAGGCAGTGGCGTATACCATCTGAGGCCCGGGGCTAATTCATCGGATGGGGCACAAATTCACTCTTGGTGCCTCGTGTGCTTAGGGCCTTGGGGTCGCGCCGGGGGCCTCCTAGGGCCATGGGCCCGTGGCATTTTGACGGCTCTGCCACCCTATTGTTACGCTACTGCCAGCAGGTGATGCTGGGAAGTTATATACTAGTCAGTGCAAGAACATTCATTGTGCGAAACAGGATCGGCAGTTACTTCGTATTTTGAGAGACTTCATTAAATGGCACTGCAGTATGTTATTGCTGCGATTATTACTGATTGCTGACCGACTGACTGATGTCATGTTATAAAAATATACTTCAAATAAGAGGTATATTTTTGACGCGTAACAACCCTAAATTAACAAAAGAATCGTCCTTCGCCTCAATCAATTAGTCAAGACGAGGATGGGACCCCACGTACGGCGCCTACATACGCACCATGTACAGACACGAAATATTAGCAAAAACAATGAGATGGGAGTTAACGATGCTGTATTAATTTTGTTATTTCATGGGAGTTAACGGTGCTGTATTAATTTTGTTATTTCATCTGTTACATGTGCCGGTAGTTTCTGGAAGTTCCGCTTGTGTTCTATTCATCAATCGCATTAGAATATAAATTTAACTTGATATTCTAATGCGATTGCGATTGATTTGACAATGTTTTTTTGTAATATACTAGTCTATTATAATATTCTGGGATGATTACTTGAGCAATGTTGATTTTTCACATTTGTTTTTTATAAGATCTTATTGTATTCTGTTTTTTTTTATAAAAAATAAATCTTCATTGCAAATACAATTAAATACAACTTGAATATATTTACGTACACCTATACTTTTTACATGCATGCGTTATAAAATTCCTCCGCATAATACCCAGAAGGCTGGCAACATTGCCACGTTGAATGGCACTGCTAATTCTCTGTGCAGACATTAAAATATTTTATCCTTATCTTTTCGCAATCTGAAAGTTTTCCAGAAATTGGAAAATTACACATATTAAAAGTCATAGAATGTAAGTGATTTCCTTATTTGAGTTTAGCTAAAGTTTTTAACTATGCCGACCTCTTACAAATTGACAACATCGGAATATTAAATTTAATTTTTGCCAATAATTATGATAATAAAACTAGATTGTTTATCAGCCATCAAATGAAGAGAAAGTGAGAGAAGTGTTGTTGTCTCTGCATTTGATAAACATCCAGATCAAACAAATATATTGACAGCTGACCATTACGTCAGTTCCATTACCTTAACATAACGTCATTTTATGAAAAGATAATTACCGGAAGAAATAAATATAGACAATATGTTATACTATAATGACACTTAATACTTTCCAGTTTGGAAACGTCAGTAACACAGAGCCCTCGGCGTCAATGTCGTGCCTTTAAATCCAATTAGCACTTCCGGCTTACGGTATTTATAATGACATAAATGTGCTATAGTAAGTGGCGGTAAAAGTCGTTAAAGGACATTTTTGGGTAATAAATAAGCTTAGGTTTAACTTCAGGACAAGACTCGGAATGGGTGACATTACCCGAGACAGTAGGTAAGTCCTAACAACAACAGTACAACAGTTATCGGTCTACAGTAAGCAATCACGATAGTAATATCACTGTATTCGTTGCTTTCGTAGTTTTCTTTTTGAACTCGTTTCAAATAAAAACACTAATGACCTATTTATCTTATTTTACTACTATAAATGCGAAAGTTTGATGTTTGTTGCTCAATCACGCCAGAACGACTGACCGGATCTGGATGAAATTTAGCACGGATATAGATTACATATAGTCTGGAATAACATCGATTAAAATTTCACGCGAACGAAGTCGTGGGCAATAGATAGTACAGGTATAAGACCTTACCTTGCCTTTTAACAAAGAGTACTCTCTAGACTTTGTGGAGCTTTGAGTAAAACCCACGCTTTGATGTCTTAAATAGTTACTTTGAGCGCTTAAGTAAGGCTTCATATTTCGACACAGTGTTATAAAACAGAACAAAAACGAATGTACTTAATAAATACGTAGAACTCTCAGTAAATTATGCGAAACCTAAAAAAAATATGTAAATAGAACCATTTTTTTAAATTAAATCTCTTTCAATACACTTTTTTAAAAGCGCCTTTTATTTTAGGGAATAAAAAGAAGACGTACGCTGCCACCGCTGTTGACCGATTTGTTGTCCAGAAAGTCTCTCGTTTTGAGCACCGAGTGCGCCGGCGCATTATACCAATTGGCATTAATACTATTTTGATCCCGTAAAGGTATTGACATGATATGTCATGTCATAGTGAAGAAACTAGCGATCAAGCTTTTCTGCGTTTTTCAATCACTTCATTTTGATTTTAAGTTTGCTGTAAAATCGGTACACAGTTGCCTTAGAAGGACACTCACACACATTTGAAATCACTTAATATCCTCGCACGAAAATGTTCTCGAGGGGTGCCTCACTTGAAAAAGGGTCTATACGAAAATTACATTTAGTTCGTGGAAGGAAATTTGAAGATGTAACTTTTTGTTTCTTATCGTAAATGACCTTATTTTTAAAATGAAGTATAATGTGCTATACAAAAAAAAATTCTGAGTGGACTGGTACGCTGTGGTTTTGTGATGAAATAACCTACTTCAAAAGGAAAAAATAATTTAAATATAACTCAAACCAAATTTATTTTATGGTAAACAAACAGTAATAAACTTCTGTGTTGTGGAGTGATATAAAAGGAAAAAGAACTAATTTCCGCTCAGTTGCGGCCAGAGAGGAAATGGGGGCCCAACATCAAAGGCAGTAAGAGATAATACTTGATGGGAGTGCTGGCGATATACGAAAATTAAAATACGCGATCACTGTAAACAAAGACCTGTACTCTGAATGTTTAAAAAGACATCGGTACATGTGTATGCGTTTCACGAATGTATTGATTTTTGGGAAATTAAAGCGATAGGATCATTGGGAGAATGACCTTATCGCGGAATGGGATTTTAAATTTGAACGTCGTCACGTCGGTTTCCACTTTTATCAGAGCAAGTATTAAGTAGATAGTATAAGTATAGATAAGTAGTACCTGCAGTGTTAGGAAGCACTTAATCAGTATAAAACAACGCTGGCACCAACCGAGATGTAAAGGTCTTTACCCATATGCAATATGCATGCGTCCCCGTAACGTTATCAAATGTTGAATATATAAAAGTTAACAGTGAGACGCGGAATTCAATTTGGCTTCATGACCATATCGAAGATTGGTTACTAATACATAACAGAAAGATTGCAGGCAAATAGGTAGACGAGTTAATCTCAGTTTTTTTTTCCTATACATGCTGCAACACAATCGGGTACAAACGGTCGTGGGCGCTGCCGCGTATCATTGTTTAGCCCCAGACAAGGCCGTGACTTGCGCGCCCATCACATCGTAACGGTCATTCGGAGAGATATAATTACGTCAACAAAGATGACACTTGTAGCTCCCTTATTTGTAACGATTTTATGGTGTTTATGTACAAAGCTGGTTGTACCCGGTAGGTATGTGTTTTAATGCCACGAGACAAGGAAAAAAGTGTGGTATTGGCGTTGATATTAGTACCTGGGACACCGAGCGAATCTCCCCAATAGAGACAAGAAACATACATCAATTTGAGCACTTGAAATAAACAGAATCGGAATCGGCGGTATTGATGGAGCGATTGCAATACTCGTATTACTCGGAATATTCAACAGGAAAATAGCCGTTCTTTAAGGTCGACATGAGAATAGATTTTTCTCAGAAATTTATGTTGAGAAAAAAAATCTCAATGCGATGCAATTGTATTTGACATTTGCATTTTATATAATTATATATTTTCTTAAAGCCTTTACGAGGGGGGTGATCCAAAGATAATGAGAATCGGTTATTTCCAGTGCACATAAAAATCCCAAAATATTTATACCCGTCTCTATAACACGGACAATGATTCGATAATAGCTTTGAACTCAAAAGATATTAATTATACTGTTACTGAGATCAAACCCTGCTTTCTCTCAACCAAATATTTGGACTAAAACTTAAGCTGAATTAGACCGGAAAGTATTCCTAAACAAATCTGGCAAAATCTAGAACGTATCTAAAAAGTAAGAACAACAAATTATATTGATTCGTGGTAAATTTATGTATTGTATAAAAAAAAAACATTTGGATTATGTTTATCGATAGCAACTCATGGTAAAATCTTGCACGCTTCCTTTAGCAAAATATACCAAGTATTCATGTTTCATTTTATTAAGTGCTTGGATCAAAGAAAATATTCGTTAAAATAGTATCAGAAGATTGCGTGTTAATATCACGTCGGCACCAACACAAAGGAGGATCCTCCCACCAGGCTAGGTGATGAAATCTGACTGAATCCGGGGGCCAACGGTTAATGTGGGGAAGTTGTATATAATATACTAATCAGCGCGATAACTTTGAGCGATGCAGGAATTAGTAGTTACTATGTACACCAGGTTGTCTTGGCTAGATGGCGCTGAAGTATGTTTTGCTGTACGTGGATTTCGTCACACAATAAGATGTACCTACCATCTTGAAATATCAAGGTTTCCAGAGTAAAATATGTAAAACATATGTTAATTGAGACTCAGCCAGACTTATATACGAAGATAATTATTAAAACAGCTTGTAGTTCAGTTCTTAGAGGGAAGATAAATTACGACAGTTAAAACAATTAAACGTAATGTACTGAACAAAGTGGTATAACAATTTTCAAGGCATTTGTCTGGCCCGGAACTACGAAAATAATCACGAACATTTTTTTTTGTATTTTTTTGGCGTATTGAACCTTGCTACTTGTTATAACTGATATGTATGGGTTAAGGATGGGCATGGACATGACTCGCGCTCATCGTTAGTGAAGACTACGAGCATCTTGGAGTCACACTTTAGTAGTAATGTCATTAACCCATTCAAGTAATCTAAGTGCACGTCGGGTTCACGCCACTACGGTAGTGTATTAGGTGAGGTTCCGACCTGCAACCTCTTCCATTGCAACGCCTTGCCCACAATGCTGAAGACGCTATCTACAATATTTTGTTATTAGAATAATAACTTGTGTGATTTGGAGTTATAGTTATTAAAGACTAGCAGCGCCCCGCGGTTTCACCCGCGTAAGTCCCGATCCCGTGGGAATATCGGAATAAAAAGTAACTTGGTATGTAGATAGTTGGAGACCTGGATTAACGCCAGGTCTCCTAAATGTTACGACTTTGTACCTGTGTGTTTTGGTGTATGATTACGCTTCACTTTTTATATATCAATGGCTTCACTTGAGAAAAGGCTTTGGTCAAACCCGAAAATAGTCAGTCTTTCCGTAAACACGTACGTTCCGTTACGTGTAGGCTCATAAGTTTTAGTATTATTTTTTGGTATATCTGAAAGCCAAAATTAGTTTTTTTAAGTATCAGTCAAGCAATCGACTTTTTTTTTCTTCTAAAATCCATTTTTTTTGTAACAATAAAAGATTTCTATAAAAACAGTTGATGTATTCAACGTCGTCTGTCTGTCCAGTTTCGGCCATATCTGTCTGGTATGCGATGATTAAAGTGTGTGGTCGGCAACACGCAATACAAATAATATGTAACTATGAATAATTTAATTTGTGTTTTGATGCAAAGCTGTGGTTGTGCTAAATACAATGCGTATTATGGTTATTTGGTAGTAAAGGCCTCTTGACTTTTAACTTCAACGCAGTTTTATTTGTACGAGAAAGTGAGGTGCAATTAGACAATTCGCAAGTGCGTATTGCGCGAGGGAAACTCAGTTCAAACTTGCGCTTACAATTTGCTAATTGATTTCAGAGAGAAAGGCTAGTATAAATTAACATCTGCTTTACTAAACTGGTCCTCTTTGAATAAATCTCTGTCATATTTCATGAGATCAACAGATGTTTAACATCAACGACCTATCTTCGTTTATGTTTATGTATGTTTTAAATGCTTTTCATAGCATATTCTGATTGAGGTCACATTTTCGACATGGTATAGTTTCATATCATTTAATGTCGTGTCGCGTGAAACGGTTTATTCTTGATCATTCGAATAAATATACACTATTAAATATTTAAATTACCATATTGTGAATATAGATTAGGTACTGGTGCTCAAGTACACATCAAAGTCTAAGAAAGTATCAGGGAAGCATACGTTGGTGCCGCTACACATAAACTCGTATTCGTAAATAAGGCAATTTAGATTTTTATTACAGATATACGGTTTTACTTACGTGTGTATTTCGGGGATGCCCGAATCAAGGGTTCGAAGGGATTTGTCGCGTCGGTGTCTGGGACTTCACTCTAACACACCAACTCAACCACACAATTTCAATTTCACGATGGTCAGAAACAGCTATATTGTGACGACATACGCATCACCATCTCTTTACTATAAGAGAACGTACATATTTTCTTTTTTGTATATTTTTGATTTAGAATTAGGCTATATCTAATTATTTTTATGTAAAACTAGCAACCCGCCCCGGCTTCGCACGGGTATAAATTATACACCTAAACCTTCCTCATGCATCACTCTGTCTATTAGTGAAAACCGCATGAAAATCCGTTTAGTAGTTTTTCAGTTTATCGCGAACAGACAGACAGACGCGGCTAGGGACTTTGTTTTATAATATGTAGTGATAAAATGTCTCTTAGTACTGCTAAAAATGTTGTCACTAAAACTATTCATGATTTTGTCCATTTTTGGTTTTATTTTATGTTCATCCAAAGGTGTCTGTAAAAAATTGCAATTAATAATTCCTACGTTGTACAAATAAATTCTCTTTAAATGTATTCATTCGAAGCGTCATTTTTATTGTCATGCGCAGTCCTGCATCTTCCCAACATCAATCGTTGGATCGTGACCCTTCACACATGATCATAATATATCTACAGCTGAGGATTCTCGCTTTGTTTTAGGGGCATCATGTCCCGTTTTTAATAAGAAAGATTATTTTAAAAGAACTGGAGCGACTTGGCATTAATTAGTATCTAATATACTTTATCTTTGCACTAGTCAGTATAAAAACATCATCAAGTTATTGGGCATGGATACGGGATATCGGAGTGCTTGGCAAATGATTGACTAAGTAAATAACTGGACCTTTTTGGGACCAAATAATGCCGAAGATTACAAACGCACCTTTTAAAATATCTAAGTTTTAAAACAAAAATCTTATTTTTTTTTCTTTTGTTACAGGTAAGGAGAAGTTTACCAGTTACTAGAAGTTAACGTGTAACTACCTAACCTATTTAGTGGAATCTAACAGTCGTTGTCTAAGCTCAAAGTATGTTGTCGAGGAAATTAGGAAAGGTCAGTATCACAGTACAACGGTAGAATACAAAATTCTCACACCATAAACAGAAATGTACTAACGCAAGTGACAAACTCTGTTGCGTACACGTGGATGTAAGTTATATTTAATGTCGTTGTATGTTTGGTATCTGCAGAGTTCGCTCGGCGGTAATGATGATTTCAGTATGTTACGGGCAATATTAAAATTTACTTCAAAAGTGTTAGACATCAAACAATAACACATGTTATGACAGCTGTTCCGCGCCTAGCTTTATGTTGTTTAAAGGTAATTATATTATAGACGCATCAATAATACACATTTTGTTATCTAATACATAAATTATCTATAAAAATAGTGTAAAATTAAGAAAAGAATAGAAATTTACGATAAAATTGTTAAGGACATAAAAGTTTAGAAATTTGAACCTTAATGGTCAAATAAATAGTTCAAAGCGAAAATTAAACCTACACGCAATTATTATCCGGAGTTTACAGAACAATCCCGAATAAACTGAGGTAATTTTTCTGAAACACGTTGCTTGGAAATTCCAATTGTATAGGCAATACCTTCTGACATTTAAAAGCAATTAGATGTCACAATCTCAAATAATTCTTGTGTCAAATCATCACAGTCTTATTTTCATACCAACAACATTACGTCGAAGAAACGTCTACTATAAAATATCTACTCATTGTACAAAAATGCATGGAAATCGTTTAAGAATGATCAGGAATCACCCAGAAGATGCGATCATTTGGCAAAACGCCTCGTTTGCGAGGGCATCGTGTGCAGAAGGCGGTGACATCAGAGCGCAGTCATCTGTTTATTTTGACGCTAACGATGACGATGCAGTGCCGGTAAACCCGTGGGCATGTTTTTATTGGACCTTGCATCGACTCGATAAGATTTTATAGGTTTATATATATATACATGTATTTATTTATTTATTACAAACTGTAGAGACTGATTACTTAACTGTTTATTTACGTGGGAGAGCCATGCTTCGGCACGTATGGGCCGGCTCGACTCCGCTCGATACCACGGCCTCACAGAAAACCGGCCGTGAAACAATGCTTGCATTGTTTTTCGCCGCGTGAGTGAGGTTACCGGAGGCCCTAACCCTGCCCTCTCCCCTATTCCCGTCCTTCCCCTCTCCCCCCTCTCCTCCCCTCTCCTCCCCTCTAATCTCCCTCTCCAGTCTTCCTGCTCTTGCAACGAACTTGTGACTCTTGAGTTACAGGTGCTCATGGGCGGCGGTAGTCATTTACCATCAGGTGACCCGTCTGCTCGTTTGCCCCCTATACCATAAAAATAAAAAAAATGTTTGAGATCGTACGTCCAAAGTTTAGCGTGATATCGTTTTCTATTGTTGTTATTAATATATGTTCGGAAATAGAATTGTAGGCAGTTGTCTACAAAGACTCATTTCTCAACATTACATTAACGCTATTTCGGCTAAAAATAACTATTGGAAGACGTGTGTAATCTCCAAAAAAATACAATATTATTTAAATATATAGTATATAATAGTTAAATTAATTTGTAATAAGATATATTTACATAACACAAATTTAGAAGTTAAATGAGTTTGACTTCTTTTGTTTTCGTTTCTTACCCAAAACTTGTCATTTAACAGCTATTTCGTTAAAATGATAAAACTTAACGTTTTTTATGTTAATTTTATACACAATAATTTACAAGATTATCCCTTACACAATTCTAAAGTTTAATTAACATCTAAATTGAGGTTACGTGGCCCAGTAGCGCTAATAGTGTAAGTACACAGACAAACTAATGTCGAATATAATTACATTGTTTGAAATGCAAACGATACTCCAACTAGTTCGAACAACTGGTTTTATCTTTATTGCAACAACAGTCTGCTGTTAAATTAGATCTTCACTGGCAGCTAACGACTTTATATTGTTGCATTTCAAATAATTTAAGGACAAATAATTGTGTGATCATTTGTTCTGTATTTATGTATAATTTAAGTACTGTAGTAGCCTAGTTTGGGATCAGACGACTGGGTGAGGTGTCTCCAGTTATTATTATTATTTACCATATGTTTTCCTTTATTATTTTGTTTTTAGCGTTGTAAACATAATGATTTTTGGCTGTGCCTGTAGCTCTCATTTCGTGTGACTCAAGAACATCGAAAGAACTTCAAGCATGCCCATCGATTGGATTTGTATATTATGATTGGATCGGAAGCGCGGAATTGTTGGCATTGCGCCACATCCTGGCATGGCACTGACACCGCGATGCACCCGACACTTGGACACAAAACACAGAGTGCAATCGCGAAACTTTGTTATTTATGTGTTAATGTAATTACGGTTCCGTCACGACTCTGCACCCGGTGTGCCAGTGGCGAGTCGCCGCAAATTGTGTTACTGAAACTCGTGAGCTCAACTTTGTTTTATTCTGGCACGCTCACTGAATACTTCTATGTCGTAAATATGTTCCATGACATCTTTCTTGCCTCTGTGACACACCCTTTATCTCAATTTTAGACAGTAGTTATAACACTAACCTAGTTTATTTACGCATCTTTTACAACTACTCAGTAAATGTAATCGACCGCAGTAGTTATATTTCTAGTGAACCATTGGAATGTGCGTTAAGATTTAACAACTAGTGAGTTCCACCGGAAAGTATGGCCGCACTATAAATCTGTACAGTTTGGTAAGCAGGCAGTTAATCATGATTTACTTCACTGTTATTGCCGCACCGAATACTATATAATTTGGAGCGGTAATAAGGAAAGAGCCGGTTGCATCACAACATTCTCTTGAAACTGAAATATGAGAAAATAATTAAACTTACTGTTCGCTTGTGCAATTTTATGATTAAGTAGGAGAAATATAGCAACCAACAAGTTAATGTGATATACTTCTAGAGCAGTACGTTGTTGATTATTTGACATTAATATGAATCTTAATTTCAGCAACAGAAGCTAACAACGAACTACGAAGTACGGATTTTTCTTTTTAAATTTAAAATTTTTTTAGTTATGGAACATGGGTATAATGATCAAGTCTCTCGTAGTCACCTACTCAGCCGTCATTAATAGTCACTATGTGTCATAGAATAATTAAGGGATTCACAATTTTGTTTTGCTTTTTGGCTCTGGAAAAACTTCGTGTTCTTTAATTGCACGTTTTTAAACTCTTTGTAAGAATATACAGATTTTTTCAGTCACCTAAATTAGTCTGGAGGTACAGAACTATTCGTTCGTTTTTGGCAACTTAATTGCCAAAGACCAACGAGAAAGAGTAGAAAAAATACGTTGAAGACGGCTGGACTGCTCTTTAAATTTAGCTTACATTGAAGGAGTGTCTGATTAATCTTATGCTCTAATTTTGGCACGCAAGCATATACACCTTGTCTTAGGTTCATTATATCGCATACTATATCTGTGTACTAGATGGGTAATAAACCAATAATGGCACATCCTGCTAGTGCAATGCTTCCTCGCAGCTTCGACCCTATTCCGCCTGTATTTATTGACCGTTTCCAGCACGATCCCTATGTAAGTGCAGCTACGTTGTTATATTTTTGTATCAGTTTTTTTGCACACAGTTTCTAAATAAGGAGTAGGTACAATATCTAGGTAATTTGTCATTGATGACGTGAAAATTTAGGTCACTTTTACTGCAGGGCAAAACTACGTTTTAGTTAGACTACTGTCATTAGAATATTAATAATTGCTTTTGAATAGCTATCTTTCCGTAGTGAAGTACGAAATTAAGAAACAGACAGACAGTCAGCTATTCTAAAATATGACAACACAGTTTCTCTGTCCTAACTTTTAGTGTTCCTAGCTGGTTTTCTTCGGAAAGTCTCCATGCACAGTCGATTTCATGTCTACGATTTAATTTTTATGTAAATATGTTGCTAGAATATAATAAAGTCATAGTTAGTGTAGAGAACATAAACTCTTTTTGTGTTGTGTAGTTTCTGCGCAGTGCATTGTGGTGAACACAATATTGTTTGTTGACGTTGTTCGGCACTTGTTGTCGTGCGCGCCGCCAATGCGGAAACATGAGTGTTCACTTGTTTAGCTCCAAGTTTGTTTAAAATCATTCGTTTTGATGGATTACGGAACTGCACTAGTAACATGTTGAAGTTGATGTGTTCTTTTATTAGCTTCATTCATTTGTTGTGATTTGTTTAGTCACAAATAGAAATATTCTCTTGGTTACTCGGTAAACTAGCTGTTATTTTTGGGCATAAAGTTTTGTTAAAACTTCTCCTCTTAAGAGAAAAGTTAAAGTCTGTATATAAATTCGGACTTCGGAAGCAAATAATTCATGATTGACATTCAATTATTTAGTTTTACGCAACTGGAACTATGCCATTATCTAGGCATGTGCTGCGCCCACATGGATTAGTGTGACCTTGTCATCTTTGGACTTGTATGTAAAGATCTAGTTATCACTTGTAGGTGTAGCAATTTTATTTCTTCTTTCTTTTAACTCCATGCAGTATTTTCCTACTTTCTGCAAAAGAAAAATCATCCTTTCGTGATTTCACAAATATTGCATAAACTCATACCTTTGCCCTTATAGAACCAGTTACTTTTGTTAATGCGGACTTGCAATACCAGGTGTATTAATGAGAAGTTCGACTTATATGTGCATATAGTTCCTTGTGAATAGCAGGTACTTTACCTATTTATCACAATTTAAGGTGTAATCTTTTTGATTTCCCAGTACTCCACCACGTTTAAAAGGCTTGCTAATTTAATGTAACAGAAAATACTAAATTTCAATTCAATATTAATTTAAGAGCCACAAGTATAAAGATGTACTCGTCACGTTTATTTAAATAAAAATGATGTTATAATTATTGCACTTGTGGGAGACGCAGGACGTCATCGAATAAGTCGACACTGTCGGTCAGTTCACTCACTGCGTATGCGCATAAGACCACCTACGTGTAAGTCACAAAATAAATTCTGGGCTGGTATGTAAACAATACAAAGTATAGTTGTCAGAGTAATGAAAGATGACGCAAGCAACAAAAAATCATAAAATAAAAAACGTTTTGACAAAAAATTAAACCGACGAAAACAACTAAATAGCAAAAAATAAATAAACCTTTTAAGTCTTGAGTATTGAGTTTATTTACATAAACTATCGAATTTTATATAAACTATTTTTGAGTCGGTGCCAAATAATAATCACAAGATGGAACAGGTAGAAAGATATAGGGTTAATGAACTCAAATATATATATGTTAATATGGACATGCTTTCGAGATTTCGGTATTTTTATAAATTACTTTAATATATAATATAATTTCGAAAATACTGTTGGCATGTACATGAATGAAATAGGTAAAATTATTGTATGTATTGTCCTTGCATCATGACGTTCCTAATCCAACCATTGTTAATAAAACTTCATGCACTAGTTTAATTATATTAGTATAAGAGTTATTTTATTAGTTTATCTAACTTTATTTTACACGTAATGCATAAAACTCTAAACGACGATGTCAAATCAGCTCAGTGTGAGTTGCGTGCAGTCGAGGTAAATAGTATAACCGATAACCGACGGTCATGTCTGTACCCAATATACCTATAGTAGGTAGTACATAAAAATCCAGCCGGAGCATGTTTGTGCTCGCAAAACTCTAAAATATCGATTGATTTGAAGTTTTGAAACAACGTTGCTAGCTAGCATTAGCTTTAGGCGAAACTTAAAAAAATCATATTCGTTCAACATAACAAGACAAACAAAAAAGGTGCATATATAAGACAGCCACAGCGAAGTGTGACCGGATTATATTATATTATATTAGGCTTGTGGCATAATAAGAAACACTTTAAAAAACTGTGGAAGCCGCTCATTTTTAATCATAACACAATTAACGAGTTCCATATTAAAATTGCAACATTTGATTTTTTTAACTTCCAATTCATTAGACAGACTAGATAAATGGCATTTTTTTAAATCAAATACGCTTGATGAACGTTCAATTCTTCAATCACGTATCTGGCTGAACCCAATGATGAGTGGCCGATGACTATATTGGCCAGTGTGGCCAGCACCGTGTGCGGTGCCCATCTGCCGTCATCCGATACCGTGACATCTGTCGACCTTGCTCTGATTACAAGCAGCAGACACGATTGATCGTGGACAGACAACACTTAGAATAGAGTGATAAATGTTTAATAGTATAAATTAATTACAAAAAATTAAGAAACGATGACGCAAACAATTTAACTTTATATTGTTTCTGCGACTTCTAAACTAAATAAGTCGGCTGATGACTATTTTTGTGGATATGGCAGACCAGATTTCCTATCAAATTGAAACGGCCTATTTTACAAAGTTGCACCTAAAATGGAAACGTGCACATGGCACCAGCGGTGTTTAGAGTGTTAATAGGTTAGAGGGCTCGGACTGCCCGGCTACAGCCAGTTCGAGTTTACAGGTGTGTGACCCTGACCAACTCGTACCATTGCTTATACCTACGTCCCAAGCCACCAGTTGCCTTCCCTTTTTGCCTACCTTTCCCTTTTAATTTTCCCATCTATATTTCCCATAGTACCCGGTTGGCGGCAATTACGTGAGTGGGATCAAATAATAGTTGGCAAAATGTGGATGTTTGGTACGCTTCTGCCTACCCCTTCGAGGATACAGGCGTGAGTGTATGTAGGTATGTATGTAATAGGCACCAGTAACTGCTAACGCTATCAGGAACATAAAAATAATCTGTTTATAATTAAAATACCCTTGACTCAAAACCAAAACTTAGAAAAGTTAAAAAAAACATCTATCTATTACCTAATAATTGAGACTATTCTAATGAACACAAATAATATACCTATGGTATAATTGATGTGGAGTTGGGAGCCAAAAGCATCAGGACAAAGTTACCATGTTATTTTAATATTATTGAAATAACAGGATACTAATGGTCTATTTTACCAGAACAGACTTTCTTGAGGTTATAGCAAGACAATCTTGATCGAATCACCTTTAAAAAACAAACAAAATCGGTCTATTCATTTAAAAGCAACTATGCCACAGACAGTAAAATTATAAAACCCCTCCTTTTTAACGTCAGGGGTAAAAAACGATAATTTTCACGATAAAAACATGTGGTACATCCACTTGTCATTCTTTAACCATTAAGATCTTTATTGTTGTCTACTAATTTAACTTAAACGATAAATAAATTATCACAATTTCACTTTCACTCTGTGCTGATAAATCACTTGCAGTTCTCCTCGTAACTCGTAACAATAATCAGTAAAGCTATCCATCTCTAAGCTACCGCCAGCTATTCTAGCTCGCTGTGGTTTACTACAACTATAAATTCGTACATAGCGATGCAGTCGCACTTTGAGTCCGTGTGCTATAAACATGCGCCTGCGCTTCTCAGAGACCGCCGCGACGCTGCGTGCGGCTCATAAAACCGCAGAATGGAGCCGGCCGTAACCTGTTCCGTCATTGCTAGCGCCTTTATACAGGCACTTCTTTTATTTCCGATGGTAAAGAACTAATTGCCTAGGTTCTAGGAAGCAGATAAACAAAATGAGATAAATTTTTTTTACTCAGCGTTTTACAGTCCTCTTCTGGAGGCCTTCAAGGCCTATGGCCTTTCGCACTGTGCGCACTCGGTCCTCCGCCTTCAACAACCAGTCCATCCCATCTACATTCTTCAGGTTGTTAGTCCATCTGGCTGGGTGGCGTCCTATCTTCCGTTTACCGATTCGCTAGGACCTTTTTCACTTTTTGTGTGAATACATACATGTTATATACATACATTCACGCCTTTATCCCCGAAGGGATAGACAGAGCCTTATTAAACACCCATATATTGCCAGCTGTAATTTGGTCCCACGTAATAGGAGGCAAGCCCTATTACCCCAGCTGGGCACTTTAGATGGATATTGGAAGGGGAATGTAGCTAAGAAGAGAAGGTAATTGAAGCCCAGGGATATTGCTCATATGGATGGACTGGAATCAATAGTTCGAGCAAGCCTTCTGGGTCGCATACTGGCAGCAGCCAGTTCGAGTTCAACTGGCTGCTGCCGGGAAGAACGTGCGCTATAATATGTTATGTATTAGTACAAAAAATTAAACAAACTCTTCTATTAGTAAGAATAATAACGAGAGAAAGGTTAACGTCGCAAATTTCTAGTGTGTTATGTAAAATGTTATTCGTTTGTTTTAGTCTCTATGAAAGGCGTCTTAAAATTTATGTTTAATATATTTGTTTTCATTATTTGTACGTCGGAGTAAAAAAATGTGCATAGCAGGTTAATATCATTGGAAATAAGATAAAAAACGGCGCTTTTCTAACGGTTTTTCTAACGATTATTCGAAAGTCGTCCTACTAAAGTACTAGTTCCGCACTTCATCGGACTTTATCATGACATGTAGGTAATGTATCCAGTTAAGTAAATAATGTTATAAGCGGTAATATTGTCCATCGCGGTACGAGTATGCGCGGGTTAATAAAATACGCGGTGCAATTACGATGTCACTGCGCACGCGGCATTTATTGTCAGTTTTATTTACATTAATGCGTACTCTCGCGCATAATGGCAACACTAATGGTTTATTATAAACAATTTCGTATGAAGAAATGCGGTTTCACTCATTTATTACGTGCAATTAATTTGTATTGTGCAAATATTAATGACATAGTTTTTGCTTTTCTTGTTTTTTTTTTATAGACAACTATCATTAGCTAATTTTACTTACTTTTCGTTTGCCAGTTTGTTCCACTTTTTATGGACATTGAGTATTATATTCTTGATTATTGGGTCTTAGTGGATTTAATTATGTATTCACGCGGGAATTAACGCGATCACGAAAAGGTATTACTCTGAATTCCCTGACGTTTCGACCAGGTTGCACTGGCCGTGGTCACAGGCTTACTGGCTCAGTGGTGCAATACCTTTTCGTGATCGTTTTAATTCCCGTGTGAATACATAATTATATCATGGAACGCGAAAGTTTAAAGTTTAACTTAGTGGATTTAATTTACGATCTTTATATTTTATCTTACTTCAAGTAAGAACCGAAGTACTCGGGTGATGGTAGGCTGTTTTCGCTGCCCATAGACACTCACTACAGCAGTAGTGGACCTTACTCACCAGACAAAAAATTAACACCATTACCTTCGCTAAAAGCTAATAGAATGTCCTTTGTGGCGGACTTATACAATTATACCAGTACGAGTATGTACAACAAGTTGTACCTAATCCGTTGGCTTTTTCCGGGAACGTATAAATGTAAATGTTTGTATTTTCAAAATAATGGTAATTATTAACATGATAATGGTATGTTTAATGTTTCCTTGAATGTTAATACTCTACGAAAATGAGGTATGTTTAAAATATTAGCACTCAAATATAAAATACTGCGTGCAACGTTCAGAAATCCGATACAACCGCCTGCTAACCAATCATCGGAATATGTGATTGTTTTAATAATATTCAAACGAACGTGAACAGATAAAGGCTTATTTATTTGTGTTATTGCTGTGTATTTTATTGGTAGACAATTAATTTATTTTGCATGTTAAGTTTTTTGGTAAAAAAAACTTGTTTCGTTTGTTCTTTTTAAAACCTGCTAACTAATTTATTACAGGCCACTATTCTCTTTTTTTTTACACATACATTCGTTAAATAAAAGTGTAGGAGGTATTTTCGCCATCAACTTTGACTCCTACGGTGCTGTTGTTTTACTGCCAAGAGTTCCGTGTCATATGTTAGTAAGCCAAACTGATTGAAAAAAAAATTACACGACATTATAAAAGAAGAAATACCTCTAAATATACAGGACTATAATAGTACCAAACGAAAAAGCATTTTAAAAGCAATATTATACAACTGACACCTTTATAATTTATTATTTAAAGATTACGTTAAGGCTTATATTTATAACATAATTGTATAGTGTATGTATAAGACACTACAGAGCAGTCGTAATGCTTGCACACAGACAAACAGTTCAGTGGCGTTCTCGACAATTCCACATAGACATCTCTCAATGCATTCGAACCACTCACTCATGTGCCAACTGTGGTTCAATGCTGTATATAACTAGGCTTTGTCTAAGATTCTCTTTGTCTGTTTTGGGTATTAATTACACTTACTTATTTTCTATGAACAGTTATTACTCGACGCCACTGCGGTCATTAATGAGGTGCTATAAAACGCCAGTTCGCTGACCACAGAAATTCTACAAAACTTACTACAAACTCACAGGTAAAAAACCAAGTATACCACACGATGTAACCGTGTTGTGGTCAACTAAAAATATTAGGGCACGCACTGACTAAGCAAATAGTCGCTGACTGTTTGTAAACACACTATGAGCTAGATTCGTATTTTTTATATAATAGATACAAAAACAGATTAAGTATTACATAGTTTTACAATATACACAAGTCCAATAGTAGTCAAATTACAGCTATACACAATAATAACAGTTAAACAACGTCTATGAGGAAAAAAGTAAAAGTAAACAGGCACTGAATGTACTAACTACTTGTCTTATAATATATTGCAAAAATCATGCAATTCAAGCAGTAACGTGAAAAGTTGGTTTACGACGAGTGCCGTCTGTTTATTTTTATGATATCGCTCTCTGCTTCACTCACGTAAACTATACTTTTTTTAATTATATTCTTTTGTCCTTTCATAATGTAGCAAATGTATATAATGTACATACATCTAAACACTCATTCACTCGTATTCTTTATAGTTGGGCCAATCGATATTAGACAAAATCATCTAATAAATTACAAATAAAACCGTAGCATAAAAATATTACTGACCATACCAAACTTTACATTAGCATCCTCTTCGTAGAAGTTTCATTTAAAAAATTACCTACATGCATATTTCATTAGTATTAATAAGAAGTTTCAAATAAACTTGACTTCAAAATATTACTATTCAAACAAAATTTTACAATTTTATTCTGTCTATAGGGGATGTGGAAAAAAAAAGCAGTGTTAAAATACCCCTAGGGAACAAATACTGTTTACTAATTCTTAATCTCTTTATCGAACAGTCGCGTTACTGTTTCATAATAATAGATTATGTTGTAAGTCTAACAGTTAGCCGCAAAATGTACGTATAGTATAAAGTACCCCTAATATAATAAACTAATTAGCTATGAGGTGCGTTGTACGGTTTTAACCGACCATGACGTCTGACTCAGCCTTAGTTACAGCAAGGGCCATTGTTGTTCACCGTGACTACCGTCCATGATTTAGATATGTATCGCACCTCGGTGCAACATGAATACATGCGGAGACTTGCTGACAACGCTAATCAGCACTCTTCTTTTTTTTTGCTATGAAATCACTCAAATAGGTTGCTTTATCGAAAGTAAAATTATTACAATAATAAATAACAAATAATACCGTATTGCAAATAGTTAGCAAATATATATAGATATCTGCCAGTGTCGATTATAACCGCCCGTTTCCAAGTAGTAGAGCCTTGTGAGAAGAAATCGGGTAAACAAACTCAAGGCCACTCTTTTAAAACACCAGATAGTTTTAAGTGAAATGTATTACAGCACTGTTTTGTTGTGCGCTATTCTGTTATTAAGATTCTAAGTAAGTAAACTAAAATTAAACTATGACAATATGAATACTAAAAATGGATAAGCTAGTATAATTTCTTTCTCAAAAATATTGATAAGGGCAATATTATTATTTCTATTAAGAACGTTTTAGACTAGGAAAGATGTAATTCTAAAAACGTGGATAATGAGCCCAAGATCAGTTTAAATATAAGCAGATCCATGCTCCTATGAACACTCGAAAGTTCGCAACAGTACAATTGTTACCGCGCCTTGTCAAACTTACATACAGCTCCTGTGCATAGTGCTAATGACGATTCTTCCAATAATTATTCTTTAGGGTGAACGTACTTCTTTGGTCGGGCGGCTTCAATATCTGTAGAAATCTACGGTTCTCTATTCTATCTAATGTATAAGGACATCTAAAATGCTCTTCCAAACTATGTACATGGCAATAATACAAGAGAAATATATTAAATTTGTTTATTATAACTTCACACATCTCACACACGACCGTTTGATTCCAAACTAGACAAGGCCTGTACTATGGTAACAAGACTGCTGATAAACATACTTATAAATCTGTAAATCCAAACATATTAATCTAAACTACAAAACATTGTAATTACACAGTTGGTATGCTTAATAAATAAATAAATAAATATTATAAATAAATGATCATGCTAATCACACAATTATTTGTTCTGGGTGAGAATCGAACCCACGACCTCCGGCTCAGCAGTCAGGGTCACTAACCACTAGACCTACAGGCCAGTCATACATACTTGAGAGAGACTACCGAAAGTCAAGTTGGTACATATTTTTAAATAACGAAAAACAACTGCAATACGGTCACTCACTCTATTGTAATGGCGGTCTACTCAGTATTTATTTTGGATCCTGCTAGACAATCCCAAAAAAAGGCTATACACGCCCCAGTAGAGACGCTAACACGAACTATATCCCCTATGCCACGGAAGTAGTTCGATCACCAAGTGTACCAACCAACTTGGTAGGTACTTGGTTTACTACCAAGTACCTCCCCAGTTTTCGCGTTATATTAATCTAAGCGACAACCTAAGGTGAAACAGCTAGCGTCTTAAACTAGAAGGTCTCAAGAGGAACTCAAAGACCTCGCTTCATTTCTCCAATGCTTACGTAATGACAAAACGGACCACATGGGAAGTTCGTCCTCAGAGACGGCTCAGGTTCCTAGTCCAATATTTGTGACAGCCCAAGCGCGTAAAAGGAGCCCATTTACCAATACAAAGACACACACACACGAATAAACAGTACACGATTTTGTTTGGTATTTTTAGAATACGTCACTAATTACATTAATTAACTTGCTTCAAATCTTTCAAGCAAAATTCCTTAACCTTGCGATACTAATTATATACTATAGTTAAGTACGTGAAGTGTGAAGTACGTTAATTACATCTGACTTATGTGTTTTACAGTACAGCACGGAGCAAACGGCATTTCCATTTGAAATACGAGACGAAAGAAGTGGTTTATTTTCTGTTTATTACCTCCCAACTAAACTAATCAATGGCAGAATTTGCAAAGTTCGTGGTCATATGCAGATTATGAGAAGCAGGGCACAACAGGATACCAAAACAATGGGGTAGTACTGTCACGATTAATGATATTTAAGGGTAAAATAGGTTAAAAATACTTTTTTTTTACATAAATAGGCACTCGTCAAGTTCAACTACCTACTTTTAATATCTTTTGCGAAAGATTTGTTTTGGAATATTGCTCTACTCTTACTTAAGTAAGAATAAAACTCGAGTCACTAAGTGTGGTAACAACCCTGGCGAGCGGTAGTTGTATAAAGGTTCATTGTCCACTTAGGAGAAGCGGTGATATTAATCACGATAAGAGTAAAAAGAGCCCCTTGGCGGCCTCCACTACTTCGTAAATGTTTACGTACAACCGGACACTGTTCTTATAGCTAAAGAATACGCGGTGAGGAGTTATCATGAATTTGGATAGTTGGATACTCTATAACATGTTAAGGCGCAGTTCCCTGCGCCTACCTATACACACTCTCAATACCAGTGTCCAGATGTCACTTGTGTTCTGACATCTCTATTTCCCCCCCCCCCCCCCCCTCCCAATGTTAATCTCTAATTGTAAACACTCATCAGAGTCACTAGAAGAAAGAAAATACCACTAGATCGCTAATAAACACTATTAGTGCAGCATAACCCTGTTTGACCCTGTTTTTTGCAATTATGTATTTTCTGTTTTATTTGATACATGTCAAGGAATAAAAAAAAGTCTAAAAATTTATCAACTTGAAAGGTAATTTTAAAAGCTACCTTTTAAAATAAAATTACATTTGGAATTGATTAAATACCGTTGCATTTGCCATATTGGCTAGTAATGGTGCAAAAGTGCATAACTAACATATTATTAGTAAATGCCAAATACAAAATTAAACAAAACGTAGAACGTATTTAATATTACTTTAGTGTGTGGATTGTGTAGATGCGAATTAAGTTGTAAATACAAATTAGTCGTGGCTAAAAATCTAACAGAAAAATCAAGCATTTCGTGAATTACATTTACTTTATTCACTAATTAAAGTTACGTAGGTACTATCGAAAGGTATTGTACCAATGTTATTTTTTTTATATTTCTAAGATGCCAATAAAAGGATCCTGAATCCAAGTCAACATAGCTAATGGACATTTTTAACACCAGGCACTTTGCAGACCTTGTAAAAAGCTTTTATTGGCATGTTTGACCAAACACCATACTCTATCTCTCTCTCTCTCTCGCCAAGAAATTAAGGTTTACATTCCACAATTTAGGTGTCTACGAATGTTTTACATAACATTAGAATTAGAAGAAAACCCCGACAACGTCAAACTGATAATCCTCCTGACCTCACTGAATTACAGCAGATTAAAAAATGTCTGAATAATGAATTCATGGTTATATCACGAGCCAGATCTGAGTAGAAAATCTATTTTTTATTCAGAAACGTGCCTGCTTTTTACCCGTCCTATCCCCTCAGCTTTATTCATCGTGAAGATAAAATCTCTATGTGCTGATGGAGGACAAAGCCCCCAGAACGTTAACGAAATAAAATTCTCATTATCTTAACTACGACCCGAGGTGTATCGTCAAAAGGGCCATTAAGGAGCGGAAGTGCGGTCCGGCACGCGAGTCCACGACGGACAATTCTCATTACCATTTACAGGACCGGAATTGGGACAGTTTCGATAATGTGGGACAGTGCCACTTTTGTTCCGAATACATCACACAAACTTTGGCCGTATACCGTTAGAATTGCAACTAATTGACACATGCATGATATTGACTGGTTATGTATGGTTTTGGGTTTTGTTTGCTCTCTGTTTAAGAAATTAATTTTGATCTAATATCAAAAAGAGCTTACATTGTAATATTGTATGAATATGTAGAACTATAATTCGTCTTTTGATGTATTATGTCAACATATTATGCAACTAGTTTTTTTTCTCTTGCGGGACTTCTAAATCCATCCCATAATCTCTATGTCTAATGATATTTGAGGTATCCTTGTCGGTAAACTCTGATTGAGCTTACCCGTCTCAACACAAACGTAAGTAAGCTAAGTATTCCATTCACGAAGATAAATTTCTCGTAAATAGCATCTGTTAGTTTTATCACTAAGTCGTACTGTCCGAAGACTGCGGCACTTAGCCTCTACATGCGCCGGCGATAAATCTTCGAGAGCTTTTATTTGGTCCCAGCTGCGTACCCTACTCACTGACGTGTAGCATGCTGTTTGAGACTAACTACTTGGATTTTGTCGCTAAGGAGTTGATTTATATCGATCATAATGAAGTAATAGGTAGTGTAGCTGTTGTCGAAATTTTGAACTCACTATAAACGTATAATAAATGTCTTGTGTACGCTTTATAATCATTCAACTTAATTCCAATTATTATTCGCAAACATAGATTCAATACGTGTTACCATTTCAAGCATAGCGTAAGCCTTTATTAGCCTATGTGCATTATTCGATCAAAAAATAATATGTACTTTTAGCGTCAATATCACAGTGTTGTAATAGCTCCATTTCGATTTCCATGGAATTTCGTCAACACTAGATTTCATTGCAATAGAATGCCGTCCATCTGTAATATTATTTCATCGTGTCTTACACATTACTGCAACACTTTGTACCGTTTGTAATATATAGCTTCCATTAAATCGATATTTATTTAGGCTACACGAAGTCACCAGCTGCGTGCGTGATTGAAACGATTTACCCCGACACAAATTAGTCATTTTGTGTTTGATAAAACACGTGATATGTCAATATGTAAATATATTTTTATCTAAGTATAACAATTAATTTTAAACATTTATCTATCACCGCGTTATCTCAAAACATAAGAGCTTATCATATTATTCATTTCTGTGTGTTAGTCTATACATATAAAAATAGGAAATAACAAAACAGTTCAGTAGGTAGGTACCTGTTTTCCCCCGTTTTAAAACCGATTCTCTTGTTGTTAACTACCTATTGACTAGATTAGAAATAGAAAAAAAAAATTAAAACAGTTATTTTCCACGGAGCTCTTTTGTTATCAATAATTAATTTAACAAATTATGGACAAATTTCAATCTCTGTATGACCACTAGTTAAATAACAGATTGAAGAGTTAAGTGCATGCACTTAATTTATCCGTACTGAGTGACTTAATGCTACAAGCTCGTTGAGATAGAAAGCTTGGCGATAATCTTTTATGTGCTTGTGGTGACCATTTTATCCAATATGCTAATACTGTTTCATTTCCTAAATGAAGGGGTTAAAGGCAGGTGCAGCTCGTAATCTCTATTTTGTCTATGGCTAGGCGCGCACTAAGAGTTTTTAGTCGCACTGTAAACAAACTGCTGCGGCATAATGTTGCGCTGCAGCGGTTTTGACAAAGAGTTTTCAACACTTAACCTCAAAGTGGAAATACCGTCAAAAAGTCTGTAACAAGTTACAACTCGTTTGCGACGCGGCTCCACGCGGCCAAGAACTCGTAGTACGCGCCGAACCTAGCTTACGACTCGCCATTTGTACAAACTGTTATTGGACGCTTCACATTCGCAAGATCAGCTGGGATCCCTATTCTTCCTCACGCTGCAAATTTAGCGTACCTTTTCACCGGCAGAGACATAGAGCTGTTTAACTACTGCAGCTGCCTTCTGTAGGTTGAAGAAGTTTATACTCCTATTTGAAATCTACTGTATCTTTTAATTCTTTTAAATAGTTCTGATTTGAGAAACCTGCATTTTTATGCCCTGCATTTCCGATCTTATAGATTTCAAATATTTAAATATTAAGCCTAGAGATAAATATTAAGCGTAACCATTTCTATCTAATATTATAAATGCGGAAGTGAGTTTGTTTGTCGCACTTTCATGCTTTAACTCCTCAACCGATCATTATGAAATTTTGGACGTATGTTGTCAGGGATACAGAAAAGAACATGAGGTAGATACCTATCATCCAGAAAGATTACTGTTCCCAAGAAACGCCTGAATTCATTGACAAAACGTACATTCAGCGAGCAATGCCGCGGGACAAAGCAAAAGTATTTCTTAAGCCGTCTCCTCCATTTCTTTGACTTAAAGAATAGTATCAATTGAAAGTAAAGTTGTTGAACTGACTTTTGTCCTTAAAACCGTGATATTTGTTAAGTTCAGCCATAATTTCTGTCCCGCCTTAGAAAATACGAAAACAATATATAATGTTAGTAGCGGTTAGTTTTATGAGACGTTATAACTCTTGTCTCTCAGTCCATTACCTCCAGCGATAAACCGCTTCCTTTCATTACACATGATTCTGCTGCATCGTCAGATTGACCCCATTTTTATATACAACATCCTAATACTGCGCTGTAATATCCGCAATTTCCGAATTTCAGAAGGACCAAAAGGTACGTGTTTGTAAATTACTCCACATGTTTCACTAAGCCATAGAGGGACGTGAATGAGTTAAAGGCCGGCAACGCACTTATGACTATAGTTTGCAGGTGTCCATGGGCGGTGGTAGTCACTTACAATCAGATGACCCGACTGCTAATTTGCCCTCCATCCCATAAAAAAATTAGAACATGAAAGATTCTCTAATTTTTTATTATTTATTTTAAAAGAAAATACCTGATCTAATTTCTTATAATCACTGTGTTGACTGAACAAAGTACAGCTAGATTGTATCATTTCAAAGCGCTACATATGTATGCATGCATTGCAATAAGTAATGTGTAAAGGTTATATAGAAACTAGAGATGCGCCGAATATTCGTTTGGTATTCGGTATTCGGCGTATTCGGCATCTTTTCCACTATTTGTATTCGGCCGAATTATTCGGTTTTGTTGCCGAATATATTCGGTTCAAGCTTTTCTATTTTCTTAGCTCATGTAGCCAAGGTGTAGGACTAAAAGACAAGACTTCCTATGTAAGATTTATGTTATATTATAAGTCAAAGAAAATAAATTTATTTCTTAACCTATAGTCAACATTTATTTTAAACCTTAAATCAACATTTAATTTAAACCTCAAAACAATGGTACCAATTCTGTTATTTCACTCTCTAAATTGACTAAATTTTCTTCATATAAGATGTAAACCTTGTACACTTCGAAACAAGGTCTTATTTCAAATTTAAACAAGTAGGTAACATATGTCGCTATCGAAATAAGCAATTTATTTGTCGACTAAAATCTGACACGCTTAAATAAACTTTATGGCATTAAAGTTAGTATGGCGTAGCGAGAGCCGCTATCCGTTGAATGCCATCTCTTTTGCTCTGTATTTTTAGTAAGCGTCTTCGTAGGTGTCGATTAAAATAACGTCATCTTAGTTCGTTTTGAACAAGTTTTTATACGGCAATTATACGGCATTTGAATAAATGGGGACTCTCGTTGCGTGGAAATAAAGTTGACAGGTTTTAGTGAAATTTAGTGGCGCTGAAAAATAGATGCCAGTAACAAATAGACCTTGTTACAAAGAAGACAAGGTTGACTTGATGAAGAAATTAAGTCAGGTTTTAGTTTAGTCGAGTGTACAATAGAATCGGAACCAATATTTATTTTTAAACTTTAAATGAACATTTATACGCAGCAAAACAATGTAAACCGAATAATTCGGCCGAATATTCGGTTCGGTAAAAGTTAAACCGAATAATATTCGGTATTCGGTTATTCGGTGAAACCACTATTTGGCGCATCTCTAATAGAAACCATTAGATAATCCGTGCTTGAGGGTCGAAACACTAAGTTAAATTGAGATACTGAATAAGATCGTTAGGCAAAATCCTGTCTGACTTAAACGTTCTAATTACATACGGACTAACTAAACTAGGTAAATTGAAATAGTCTTAATCTTTGCACATCCGAATTCAAACGTATGCTACAATGAAACTAGCTCTCCTTACTTACTTCAGATTATGATGTTATTTTCGAATATTTTCTGCTTGCCTCTGACTCTGACTGTTCGTCTGGTTATGTTCGTCTTTCATAAATGTAAGCTTTACATTTAATCGTACTGAACTGAAAATTGTTTTTGTTGTTGTATGCATTAAAGGCTCTTTAACATCATGCTACGACCTTTAGGATCAGAGCAGTGACATTGAGAGCAGGTGGAACTATATAATGATTTTCATAATCTATATTTTATAGAACTTTTACTATTTACACATCAATCTTTTGCGCATTCTAAACATTTACCTGGTATTGTCGGAATAAATGTTTATGATACGCAATATATTAGGATATACCATAGATTATGATATTCAATAGCTAAGGATACGCAATAGATTAGGATACGCAATGGGTTAGGACACGCAATAGATTAGGATACGCAATGGGTTAGGACACGCAATAAATTAGGATATGCAATAGATTAGGATACGCAACAGATTAGAATGTGCAATAGATTATGATACTCAATAGATTAGGATACGCAATAGATGAGGATACGCAATAGGTTAGGATACGCAATAGATGAGGATACGCAATAGGTTAGGATACGCAATAGATTAGGAATATTAGGATACAAAATGGATATATTTTAGATCACGATTTTTATATTTTTAATCTAAATAATACAAGAACGATTGAAAATACGGCAAAACGGCACTCATTATGTTCTACGTTTTTTTATAGACATAGTACTATTACTGCACTGCAAAGTGCGAGTCAAATCAAGTAAAACCGTATGCGCTACGTGTCTATCTGGCGTGACTTCCGCGACGTCGGCGACGCTCCTTTCATTCTCATCCATCATGAAATCAAATCAAAATCATTTATTTCAATTAAACCCATTATAGGTATTTTTGAATTGTCAGGACTAGTAGTCAGTCAGACTAAAGTCAGTCGTGAAGCTAATTGCCTGTTCCAATAAGTAGATCCTTTGGAGAAGAACAGGCAAGAAACTCCAAGGACACTCTTTTTCAACATCTTTTTTACAACTCATTGGTTACATTGCTTATATGCGCAAATTAAATGTGAGGACAATGTAACGTAATGTTCTAAACTATAAACAGTCGCGCAAACTACTACTATATGTAAATAGCAGTTCGGAGATGACCAGCCCCAACCAACGGCACTCGTTCACGAACATGACGCACGCGCCAGCCATCGTCCACTTCAACCATATCAAAGATAGCCGAACGAAATGAATATAGATTCTATATCTGCAGCACGCCCCCACAACTAAATCCCGTAGGACATGATACTATGGAAATAACTATAGTAAACTAGTCTTGTAGTACCTATGTCTGTTAATTGGCGGACTTTCCTTATAGCATATGCTGCAGAACTTAGCCGCTTTGAAAGCGATGATAGTCTGCTGACGGGTGGGTTTTGAGCCCGCAACTACTCGTTCGCAAGTCCGACGATCTAACCACTACGCTACTGTATCTTCTTTATTGCAATTATTAAGTAATCTTGAGAGGACTGCATTATTTTAGTTTGGCATGTTAACAGTGTAAACAAACAATCACATAATTCATATCACAGTATAAGTCACGTGCTACATACATCAATAATAAATACATATTATTATTTACAATAATGTGTGAGCTACATTAATAACCTAATTAACACCTAGACCATTTTAGATCTTGAAATCGATGAGACGGAACGTTTTGTTTCTTTGTGAGTGGTAAAACAGAATATTTCTGATTGAATTGGAGCCACCCCCATTGGGGAATCACCTTCAAAAGCAAAAAGAATAGAAAGTTAACCAGCCTTACTAGCGTAGTTTCTTATCAACCCGTATTTTTTTTATAAGTTTTCCCACAACTTGAACATGAGATAATCACCACCACAAATACCGTCTTTAATTTTTAGTTGTTTGTTAAAGTTGAAAGTTGATTAAAAAAAGTTTGAAGCGTGTAATCGAAGAAGAATTATTATTTTTAATATTATTTGTTGCCTATTTATGTGTTAGGTTAGAAGAAATGTGCTATAAAAAGACATCTGTAGATTTCATGTGTAATCTAATGGAAATAGGAATGTAATGAGAACTTATTGTTTGTTACAGGGAGGAGGTTCGGAACCACGCGGTGTTGTGGAACGCTCAGTTCTCGTTCGTGTGCAAGATGTGCGCCAACGCGAGCACCGGCGTGCTGGAGCCAGCGCACCTCAGGGTCTCCGTGCGCAAAGAACTTAAAGGTGACAGTAAATACACTTCGCTCCTATAGTTGTAAGGCTAAAGTTTCTTCTTGAGTAGAAAGAGCCTACTACTTTCATCTATTCATATAAGTTTGCACTAACTAATACCTATAGTCTATAGGTTCCACTTAAAGCGAAATAGAAAGAGACGAGAGAGGCCTGCTGGTAGGGGAGGTTTCTCTCGCAAGATTACTCTACTACCATACTCAAGGCATCTCACAAAATCATCTCCCACATACCATTTCTTTTTCAGATTAAGTTTAAATTTAGTTTTAATATAATTTTATTATTTAAAACCCATTTGTGATATTTTCTAAATAATTCTTTTCCTACTATTTTTTTAAGAAAATATGTTCCTATCGTCATCGAAAATATAATTACTATGTAACAGGGTCAACGATAACAGGTTATTTTGGAATCCATAAAGGGCAATTGGGATCAATATGGCATGGCCCTAAATGATAGCTATACACAATATAACCCTATCAAATCTAAACGATATTATCAAATACTTTTTAGTTTTCGTTCGCTCCAATCTCAACAATTTTGTTTTATAGTATCTGTGAGTTTCTCGTCGACTTCACATATGTCTGTCTACCTCATTACCTCACCATATCAGTGCGGCACAAAACATAAAATAAACGCACAGAGGATAACAACGTTATCCTTTATGTACCCAGACGTCTTTCATCATATTTCCCACGTTAAAGTATTCATTTTAAAACAATTTTAAGTACATAAAGTGATGCATAAATAACTTGAAATACTTCCAACGTTCGCTTTTGAGTCTTTTAAATATTTTCAAATAAAGTTCGCCGTCGAGATAGTCACCATTGAGAGCTCGTTTGTCAGTGTGCGGACGTACCGGTGCTTTCTTTAATTGAGAAATCAGTTTCTTTTGCCATTATTATACATTCTGAGAGAACACTAAGAACTTAGTAATTTAGTATCTAACGTTCATTAATAAATCTTATGAAAAATGAACTTTTTGCCAAAATGAAGGCCAAAAACGGGGCAGTTTGCTACGGGACTGTTCATTTCATTCACTGATTCTGTCTTGTAATAACAAAAAGAACTAAATTTAAACAAGGTTCTGTTCTGTAAAAACCGATATCTTAAATAAGTCTCTAAAATGAATAACTCCTAAGTATTATTAATATAACAAATACAAGACAGGACTGGCAGGACCTCTGTGTTTTTAGGATATAAGACATTCTATTACATTATTACAATCATGTAAAACGGAAGTATTTTTTTTTATCATGGATGGTAGTTTTTAGTTAGTTCACAATAATAAACTTACGGGGAGTTTGTGTGTGTACATTTAAAGGCGGCAGGTCATACCAGAAGCTGGGCTTCTGTGACGTGAACCTGGCGGAGTTGGCGGGCGCGGGCGAGACGACGCGGCGGTGCCTCCTGGAGGGCTACGACCCGCGCCGCCGACAAGACAACTCCGTGCTGCGGCTGCGCATCAAGATGAATATGATCTCGGGCGACCCGCTATTTAAAGTGTAAGTTGTACACACTGTTATACGTCTTTCCTTTTTATTCATGAAAAGTATAATCTGCTTTAACTATTGCCTTTTGATACATGGCAGAAGAAGACTACACATAGTTTAGCTAAAATGTTTATATGTATAAGGAAATTTGCTTTCAAGATTACGGTATTGACAGTACGCTGAAGTGCATTTATTTATGTTGAGTTCATATTGATTAAGACGAACTGAATCTTCGGTCCTACCAAAACTTGAATCTAAAGTTATTGTGTAATAATACACATTTAAGTAAAAATGACGCTAAAAAAAACGTTACTCCGAATTTTGTAAAAACTGTTTTTTTCTGTATAGAAAAGTTATGTAGATCTATCTACTTACTTGACTTGATATGATACGTCACGTATCACGTTAATTCCACACCGCACTGTGGGTATGAAGTTACAATTTCGTCGCGGCGTCGCTCGACGGGTCGGACTAACTCAGTGGGCTGCTGCGCACAGACCGGCGAGCATAATAGTTATACTCCTTCACGCGCACTTTTATAGGGCACTAAAAAACCAAACGTAGATGTATCTATTATTTAAATACTTACATATAATACATTGAAACAGCCAGATCAATGCAAACATACACATTCATGCATACAAATACTTGTACTGCTCGGTAATCGAACCCACGATTTCCGACGTGGGAAACGAATGCTCTTCCGCCCCGCCCCATAAGTCGTCATTGATATGTATCAAACTGATTTTTTATTCATAAATTGGAATAAGCGTTTGTCTTCAAAGTGACGATGAAGACGAAGAATATTTTAATAATCTAAATGATATATCATTTAGACTTAGTATACCTAGTTGACTCAAGCTGTGTAAATATGTGTTACAGTCCGGAGCGCAAGCAGGAGGCGGTCGAGTGCATGGCGGCCGGGGACAGCGGCTCGGAGACGGCGGGTACCACTGCTCCCGACGACGACTGCGCCTCTTCCACCGCTAGCTCCGGCTTCGGGTCCCTTACCAAGAAGAAAAGTTATAATAGCACTTTGGTTGGAGGTAAGACTACATTTATCGACACATTTTACATTAACCTTTTAAAAGCCATTGCTACGTATACATATGAGGCAAGATACAGGAAGTAAACTATTAAACTATATAAAATATATATATTTAGAATATATAGGTATATATAGAAATATATATATGTTATTATTTATTATATATGTTTATGTATATGAATATATTAAATGTTACAGAGTGATTACACTTGTTTCCCTGTATTACCTAATTATATTGTATATGTTATAGGTATCGTTTCCTAGTTTTTAAGTCTAACATGTTTTGATGCCCACACCAAAACTACCAATTAAATTATTATATTACTGGTCATTATTTTTCCATCCCAAGGTTGCCTGGAAGAAATTGCTTTTAGCGATAAGGCCGCCCTTTGTACATATCAATTTTGTAAACTTACTTTAAGCAATATTTACTGGTGTACAATAAAGTTTATTCTATTCTATTCTAAACCAGATTACTTTTGTACATAAAAAACATATGTTCACGCTCTATCTCGATCCGCGGTAGGTACAAACAATAGAGCACCATTTACCATAATCCTTGGGACATCAGCTTGGCCCTCTTCCACATTTATCAGATCTTAAATACACGCTGGCCGGTAACGGGTACTTTTTACTGTGCCCTTGTTCGATATACTGCCGATCTGAACAGTAGGTCTTTCGGGGCCTATCCGCACGACTTGTCCACTCACGTGGGTAGGATTGCTTTAACATAAAAAAACATTTATTTTCGTTTGTCATATATGTGTGACAATGCCGTTGAAAGGTTAGAGAATTTCCAATTTTCTTTTCTTTTTTTAATATTTATTTAAGGAGGTTACTTACTATACAGTTTGGCATTATAGCATGTTATCGCGTTGTTATCTAAAATAAGCGAATTAAAAACCTAAGGAGTTAATTTTCTGAGTTCTATGTATCTTAATAAGCTTATGTTCTTAAATAAAAAAGCTGTTTATGGCAAAAAATTCAAAGGTTTTGAAACAACTACAGACTATATATTTTTAATGTAGATACAATCATATGATTATGTATAATATATATTTTATATGCCTACTTGCTTTTGGGAAACTGAATGTTAAAATTATATTTATGTATTATTTATTCAAAATAAATAAGCAATGGTATTTTTAGACTGTTTGTATTAATAAAATAACTTTGAATTTAATATAATTATGACTTTATCCTTCCCGTCGAAGTATCGTAAAAACATAGCTAGCTTGCTTCCAGGGGTTAGCAGAACATAATTGTTTTATTCTCTTTGTACATTTGTATTTGCAGATGGGAACATCGGGCAGTCTCTAACGTTGGTACCCTCCTGCGAGCTGTCGACCCCCGACGATGAAGACTCGCCACTCGGCACCTCAGCGCCCGACCACCCAGGTAAGAGACAGTACAGTATACATAGGGTGTACCCGTTATTTAATACAAGCGATATGGAAATTGTTGTTTTATTAGTCACGTCTCATGATTACACATCAATCAATCATGATTTTAAGTAAATACTGATATGAGTTGATTAATTTACTTATTAAAATAATCGAAAACACACCAATTCGAGTAGGTATTAAAAACGACAGTTTTTTAGTAGAAATTATAATAAACTAGCAGCGCCCCGCGGTTTCACCCGCGTAAGTCCCGATCCTGTGGGAATATGTGAATAAAAAGTAGCCTATGCGTTAATCCAGGTCTCCAGCTATCTAATCGAAATTTTCGTCGAGTCGAATCGAAAAATCGAAAATTTTAATACCTTTTTTGTTAATACAGCTAATAATTTACAAAACAACAAGATACATTGTACTATTAAAAATACCATTGATTATCTTGCACCTAGTATATTTTTAACCCCTTGTTCTGCTAATGAAACTTTAACAATTATAAAATCTCTAAATAACACAAATTCAATAGGATATGATTCTGTTTGTACTAATATAGTAAAAAGCTGTGCGGATATCATTGCACCTATCCTAACTTATCTCATAAACCTATCTTTCACACAGGGTACATTTCCAGAGAAACTTAAATTGTCTATTGTTAAACCACTATTTAAACGAAACGATAGGCACGAACTCACAAATTACAGGCCGATAACACTGATACCAATATTTTCGAAATTTTTTGAAAAGGCAGTGTACTCGCGAATTTATAACTTTTTATGTAAATACAAAATCCTTCGGCGAGAACAAAATGGCTTCCAGAAAGAGAAATCTACATCTCTTGCAGCCTTCTGTTTATTGAAAGAAGTGACTGAGTACATTAATATGAAAATACCCGTGATAGCTATGTTTTTTGATGTGTCTAAAGCATTCGACTGCGTGGATCACAACATCCTGTTGGGAAAATGCGAAAGATACGGAATCCGAGGTCTGTCACTGAAATGGCTGGAAAGTTACTTAAAGAACCGCAAACAGTGTGTTAAAGTGTTACGCGTGAATGAAAATTATACCCTGACTTCATACCGATCGCAATATTTAGAAAATATATTTGGTGTACCTCAGGGCAGCATACTCGGTCCGCTTTTATTTATACTCTATGTTAACGATCTTCCGAATGTAATACCATTTAAATCCGTACTTTTCGCTGATGACATTTCAATAATTATACCAAAGAATGACATTTTAAATAGTTTTGACATTATAATAAATACTGCCGTAGAATCAATAATGACATGGCTTGAATCAAATAACCTTTGTGCAAATATATCAAAAACTAAATTCATTCAATTTTCTCATTATAAAACCGCTCATGAAACATTAAAGTAACTAAGTAACGGACCCGAAATTTTTAGGATTATTCTTAGATCAGCACTGTAACTGGAAATTACACATCAAAAATGTCTGCATAAAACTTAACAAATTTGTGTATGCCCTCCGAAATTTACAACGCGTTGCAGGTATGCCTACCACATTAGTGGCTTATTATGGATACGTAGAATCCATCTTAAGATATGGACTATCATTATGGGGAAATTCGACGGATATAAATAAGGCGTTTATATGTCAGAAAAAATGTAAACGAGCACTGTGTAATGTAGGTCCATTGGATTCATGCAGACCTCTATTCAGGAACCATAATATACTTACACTTGTAGGATTGTGTATCTTCGAAATCTGCATCCACGTAAAAAACAATTCGAATGAATTTGTTATTGCCCTCGAAAATTCAATTCTAGGCAAAAGAGATCCTTCTAGATTAATAATGCCCGCTTGCAGAACATCATTATTTATTATGTAATGTGTATAAAAGTGTTTAATAAGGTGCCCAAATCTATTCGCGAGCTACCGTTACAAAAAATGAAAAAGGAACTGAAAACCTGGTTAATAAAACACACGTTTTACACAATGAAAGAATTTTTGGGACTTGGATAATATATATTTTTAATGCGAGTATGTGTTTCTTGTTGAACATGGTGTGTTTGCTGTGACTCTATTGGTATCATTCAAACTTGGTATAATTATCATGACATTGTTTTTATTATTTGGTGACATTTTAAAATATAATTGTGTACTTGTATGGCTGCGTTAGTGGCGTTCTGGTTGTGTAACCATGGTATTTGCATGCCAAATTTGGTGAATTGTGAGGAACAACATTTTTTGTACCATCATATTTGTACCACTTTTCCCGCAAATAAAGTAATTTGATTTGATTTGATTTGATCTACATACCAAGTTTTATCGCAATCGGTTTAGTGGTTTTTGCGTGGAAGAGTAACATTCATCCATGCATCCATTTAAACTTTCACATTTATAATATTAGTGCGATTAAACTAAATGAAACTATGAAACTAATTATTAAACAATAATTTTTAGTGATACATGTTGGAAATAAAACGCAGTTATTTTCCGATTAAATAATATGCTATATGTTCATTCGATATCGATACTAGATAAAGTCAAATCTGAGCTTGGAATCTTTATTTGTAGACTGTTTGTTTTTTATTTGCAGATATTTATTTGTTTAGCTAATTTCGAGCAAGAACATAAATCAAACACCAATGATTGATAAGTTAACTGAGTGGTACGTTGTGTGTGCAGGCCTAACGCTGGCGGGCGTGGGCGCGGCGAGCGTGCCGGTGTCGTGCGCCTCGTGCATGCAGCAGCAGCAGCACACGCACTCCAGGAACTCCTCCAACACCTCCGGGGACATGAGCAGTAAGGTCAGTACCATCACACCACATCACTACTCAGATACATCTTGGAACTTCATATTTGGACTAAATTGTGTGACCCCGATGTTGCAAGCGTACATAGTGACTTATGTAACATTTTTTTTTTAACAGTACACATACCACAGAGGGATACATGGCTTAAAGACCTCCGATCCCACAAAAATGATTGTCAGGGGTGGTACACCAATGGGTCTAAGTTTGGCCTTTATGTAGGTTGTCGAATTTACAGAGAGAGGCCAAAATTCAGGTAGAGCGTCTATCTGGGAACAGAGGCCTCTGTCTTTCAAGCCGAGCTCTCCGCAATAAATAGATGCGAGGAGATCAACCTTGAAAGAAAAATAAAAAATCAACACATCTACATCAATTCCGACAGGCAAGCGGCGCTATTGGCAGTAGACACTTTTGAGACTAGCTCAAAGCTAATACAAAATTACATTAAGATGGGTACCAACCCACTGAGGTATCGAGGGCAATGAAAAAGCTGATGAACTCGCCAGAGCTGGTGCAGACAACCGACATCATGGACCGGCACCATTCTGCGGCATCACCAAACAGCGACCTTCAATCATTACGCCCAATATACATCAATGGCAATTAAGAGATGCAAGACCACAACTTGTCTAAGACACTCGAAAGCCGTAATAAAAGGCTATGATAACAAAATATCAAAAGAACTTCTAGAGCTCGTAAGATATAAATCCTGTGCAGTAACGAGTGCTCACCGGACACTGCAAACTGAACAAACATATGTTCAACCTAAAGTTGGGCGAGAACACAATATGCAGATTCTGTCTAGAGGCAGAAGAAACTGCAATGCATATTCTATGCTCTTGTGGCCCACTAATGCGGCACCGAAGTAATAACCTAGGGTTGCGCATTAGGGTTGTATAAGTCTGAGCAGTGAACTGTAAAGCAAAAGTGCGTATCCAAATACCAGAAATGGTTGAGGTAACACTAAGCACTTAAAATAATAATAATAAGGTGTCTCCTAGTACTATAAGGTATCCAATAATTTCCTAGCCTATAGGTTTACATAACATATATTTACTTGTCAGATGTCTCAGATGTAACCTAATATTTGTTTCCTTAGGCGTCCGGCTACGGCAGCTCATCAGCAGCTTCAGCACACTCACGGCAAAGTTCCGAGGGGGATTCAGCAGGGGACTCGTCGCGACCGCATCACAATAGGTACAGTAAAGTAACTCAATGCAGACAGTGATTGTGTATTTAATAAATGGACGTAGGTGTACATTATTATGTTGGCATGTTCCAAAATGTCAGAAAAATATATTACATACTATCTGGACTAAGAAGTTTAGAAGTGCATAGTGTACGCTCGCTAAGTGTGGTGGTCAGCGGTGCTCGCCCGGTGTGGATATATACTCTGCTAACCTCGGTCTTAGGTGGCACACGTGTGTTGTACTCTTCATTTTTATATACCGCTCCACTTCTGAAACAGAGGAGATAGGAAACATCTCTTAACAGGATTTCATTTATTCATTATATAAATATATGTAAATATGTAGATTAAGATTCATTGGTTCCATAGAGATGAGTCTTATGATCCGTTTCAGTGGATCCGGGCCTTTTTGTTTTTTTATTTTTTTGTTTGTGCACTGTGTGTATAAAAGTAAGAGTGACAAGAATGATATGTTGCTGTAACAGCAAGTAGATAAGTGTATTTAAATTCACGCAACAAAATGTCGTTGCATGAGTGACGAACACACATACTCACACAACACGTGACAAGCCCTGTACAGTACCCATCGCCGTGCTTCGTACTCATTAACAACTGCGGCACGGTCACTAACAATATATTTGTACAGCAACTTTTTATTTATTTTTGCTTTAATAATTTATTTTTTATGTTTTTGTTTTCTCTCAACTCCCGCACCCCGCCGCACGCAGTGTACGCTTAGAGCGGACCACGACCACCACCACCACGCTATACGTCCCCTCCCAGAATTGCAAGCACACGGGCCGCACTCTAGCCAAACTTCTGCTGGAGAAGACCGTGGTGAGCGAGACGTCTGATGTCTTCCTGACACCCAACAATACCCTCACTGGACCCCCTGACGTCATCCCACGCCATGCCATCCAGTCACCTTCCATCGAAGAGTATAAGACGCCGGACGCAACGCTCATCACGGAGAATGGACATGACAACTCTTTCGCCATGCCCACATACTTCGACCAGAAGAAAAAGGTAGCGGCGACCATCATCAGCGCAGCGGTGGAACCTCTCACCAATTTCCAAATATTCAAGCAAAAGTCACTCAACACCATCCCGGCGTTACTCGAGAAGAATAAGAAGAACGAGGAGCTGTTCAATAACTTTCCGTTCCTGACGCCCCTCGCTCACAGAAAAAATTCTTTAGTCTCCAACGCGCACAGACTGTCGGGCTGCATAGAAGACGAGTTCTACTGCGTACCGTCCGACCCCGAAGTGGATCTCGGCTCATCGGAGTGCGTGGACATCAGACATCGGTTCAAGAGTCTGTCGAACCAGGCGCTCAACGAAGAGAAAATTCTCACTTCCACACCCAAGAATGAGTTCACAGAGGAGATGTGCGGGGAGAAGCTAGGTCGCGGGCGGCGGCTGGACGCGGCCACCACGCTGCGCCACAGCTACACCGACCACGTGAGGTGAGTCACCGCGCCCCGCACCCCTCGCCCCCCCCTCCACCCCTCCACCCTCCACGCTCCGTCCAATCTCCCTCCCTCCTTCGTGTGACTGTCCGGTAACGTTGTAAGCGTACTAAACTCGGTTGCGGGCGTGGTTTCGGAGGGTTCTATGGTTTTTTTATTTCTCTTCTGCTGTCCTAAACTGGAATGCTCTTTTTTCGTGTGCCAATGTTTCTT
>OY982560.1:571888-659802 GCA_963859945.1 Euplagia quadripunctaria | reverse complement strand
CAGTCACAGCACAATACAGTTATAAAGCGTACCTGTGCCAGAGCAGTCGCAGGTGAAGTTGTTGACAGCATCGACGCACTTCCCGCCGTTGAGGCAGGCGCCGGCCGCCGCCACACACTCGTCGACGTCGGTCTCGCAGTTGTCACCCATGTAGCCTACGTACACTCACACACTTAGCACACTACACTAACTCTACAGGATATATTTAGATAAGTATTCAATATTATATGTAATGAGTGATGAGTATATCAATATTTGTAAGTAGTAAAGAATGGTAATTAGGCACAGTTAAGATTCTGTTCTACGATTTGTATTAAGACTAAAGGAAAGAGAACCAGGTATGCACTGCATAATCTACAGCATAGATTTTGCAATTAATTTATTATTTGAGCCTAAAACAATTATGATATTGGGCCTACCACTTAGATCAGTAGACTTAAACCAATGGTTAGATTCTGGTATCTAGAAATATGTTTTTCAAATAAAAGTATATGATAATACTTAATGTTAAAAAAGGTAAAAAATCGCCATATATGAAGGGGCTATTTTATAGTTGCTGATAAATGACAATGAACAATAGAATTAGTTGATTGCAAGAACAGTACTGATTAATACTCTTAACACAGGTCAGTCTTATGTACTCATATAGTATGTAAATAACTTTATTGTGTACAAATATATCATGATTTATGGTATAATGTATCAAAATCATGCGCGATTTGGTCTTCGCCCCACTTATCACTTCACAAGGGAAGGCTAAAACTTGTCTACCTAGGTTTATCACGATATTGACTCATTTAGTGCCTGAATATAACGTTGCATTAGATATATATAACGCTAATCGATACAATTTTGTCAACAACGGTATTTTCGGTATTGTAATTTATGACGATAGCCTCGTTCATTCCTCTTTCACCTGGTTCAACCTGGCGAGACATTCATAAATGTTGCTAGTTCGTGACCTACATGAATAAATATACATTTCGTATTATTGACAGTACATTTTCATAGCTGTAATTAGTTTCACTTGAATAGTAACTTCCTGTTCTTGCTTTACGCAACCAAGATATAAAGAGAATCGTGAACTGGATCAGAAAGCAAAAATGATTTTTTATGAGTTTTATTCATAAGGAAGTTTTGTAAGGGTCATCTACCTGGAGGGCAGTCGCATACATAAGTGTCAGCGTCGGGCGGCACGGTGCAGCTGCCGTTGTTGATGCAGGGCCCCGCCACGCACAGTGGGTCCAGGGACACTTCCAATTCGCAGTAAGGACCTACAAAACATTATTTTTTTAAATATTTTGCGATAAACCCAAAAAGTTAATTTTCTGTGGACAGTATTAATATTTTCAAGTTGTGCCCTTTTAAATAGATACTTTAAAATAAAATTTCTAATTTTGAACACTCTCATGTTGCTTAAAGTTTGTTTTAACTGAATCTTAGGAGTACTACACTATCTCGTGATTGTCCTTAACAAGATGAGGTCAGTCATTAATGCAAATTAAGAACAAGAATGGGCCGTGAATAGTACCCTGTGCAACTCCCAATTGTTTTACCACAGACCCTGGAGAAAGCTTGCCATATTTTTGATGCCGTAGTAATTTAAATGTCTGATCGAAGTTTCATGAACAACAAAACTTTGCAATTGATCTTAAATTTATCTTTCAAAATTAAAACAAAAATACTAGTAGTACCGAAATATGTCTAAAGTTGGTTGGGTCTGAAGTACTAGCAGATTTGAAAAATGGAATAATAGTACTGCCTATTTATTGAGATGTAACCGAACATATAATGCTTACAACTAAGGACCACATAGTATGTACTTTATATACTACATTTATTCATTCTACACTACAAGATTACTTTTTTTAAAAGACTAAATGTTAATTACCATGGTAATTCCGCGGACAGTCGCACGAGTAGTCGCCCAGCACGTCCTCGACGCACCGCGCGCCGTTCTGGCAGGGGGCCGAGGCGCAGGGGTCACCCGCGTCCACCTCGCAGTTGTTGCCTCTGTAGCGCGCCGTGCAGAGGCACTCATATCTACACATACAATATATCAATCACTTCAGTAAAGTGACTACGAGTGACGTTGCTCCACCGTTAATAATTTAATTGTGACTTTACGCGACCCTCCAAAAATCACGTTTGTTAGCACGACATTGTTATGAACCCTATTAATAGTTATATACATTCACGATTGATAACATCAGAAGGGGTAGTGTAATATTACATTCCAAATTTTCCCAGCAATATTTTTACCCCAAGTAGAAATTTACTGCACGTATCCTGACTTACCAATTTGCTTGCCAATAATTGTTTTATTAAAACTTCATGCACATATTGCAGAAGGCGGAATTAATGCCTAAAGCATTATCTCTGCCAGTTAACCTTAAAACGATGCAGAAATAAAACGTGGTAGGTGCGACGATGAAGAGTGAGAGGTTTGATAAAAACTAAAGATGCAAATTTAAGTTTTTGTAATATATCAAGACAGAGTCCTGAACTAGCACTGGGACAATTCTTCCAACTCACTGTGGAGGAGATCGCATACCTTTCTTTTAGATAGAGACTGGTTAGTGGACATCCTGATTTAGAGTGAGAGAGCATTCCAGAGAAGAACTGGTTTGACGTAGAATGAAGAATTGATGAAATCGGAGTTATGAGGGGGACATAATAGAAACAGATTGTTTGTAGAATGAAGATTTCTATGATGAAGGACCGAAAGTAGGGAGCTAGAATAAGAAGGTGGAGATGGAGAGTTAGGAAAAGAGAATTTGCAACTCGCAGATTTCTGCGCTAATGAATAGCAGACACGTGGTCATACTTAGATTGAAAATGAATCGAATGCAGTTATAGAAGACAGCAAAACCAGTTAGGACCATACATACATACGTTGGTAATAAGTACAGGGTAACGCTAAAAAGGTAGGAAAGCTTTTAATATTACGGTGAACTCTTCGTCACGTATAACAATACGTGATGAAGAGTTCACCGTAATACAGTATCTGATGCTTAAAGAAAGACGTTATGCAACACACCGTCAATATCAAGTACACCAACAAAATTCCAGTGACGCACATGTCTATATGTGGCTGAAGAATTATAAAGACAATGGACAGTCGAAAAATAACATTGTATGAAATATTTGGGCTTACGCCGTACGCCAATGTTTACCAAGATAACTAATATTTTTATAATATATATATATATAATATTCTTCAATAGAGGCAGTATTTATTTTCTATCGTCATGCTCGTGAACGTGTTGATAAATGTTTTAATACTTATCAAATTAGGTTCAAGATTATGTGTCCTGCGTCTTTGCGTTAGTGGTGATCAAAATATTAAATATAAAAAAAATGTAATTAGAAATAGCTTTCGTGAGTAAAAATTTCGAGGTAAACAAAATTAATTAATTTGGTAATTTCGTTTTTTGTTGTTATACAATAAGAATAACCGTTACCTGTCGTGTCGCGATATACAAGTGCCATGTCGCATGCACGGCTCGTTATAGCAGTGGTCTTTTGGCGGGATCCGCAGCACGTCCTTTCTGTCTATGCCTGATAAAGAAACAATCGAATTAATGCAAAGTGTAAACAAAGGTAGTCAGAGTAATTACGAACCGAGGAAGTAATGTATTTTTCTTGTGTTAAAAGACCTGAACTCACACAGGCGAAAATAAAGTAAAAGTTGGCATAAACTTAACATCCAAAAGTGTCCTAAAAGCGGTCCTAATTGGTGTATCCTACTTATCAATAAAATTATCTAGCTACGTGTGCCCGCGCCACCAGGCTAGGAATAACCAAACGGACACAATCTTAGTTCAAAGTATAATTTCCTGTCGTTTCATTTCTTAAAACTAGTATTGTTGAATGCTTTGTTTATTGCTTAATCAATAAAAGTAACTTTAAAAGGAGACCAATCTAGACGCTTTAACAAAATGTGCGTTTAAAAGAAAAATAATGGTAAGTTTTTAGTGTAACGGAATTTACCGACTCAGCTTGGCACGAGCTGTTCTTAATAGGTATGCATATATAGTGTAATAGAATTTTCTTTAGATTTGATTGCGAAGAATATTTTTTTAATATACCCCTTTCTCGTAAATGGAACGACTTAGGCAGTGCGAGTTAAGTAAGCTTTCTAGAGGAGATTCTTTGTCGACTTGGTCGAGATATGTCGTGATAGCTCAGCAAATTTTTACCTAAAATTGATAAATTATAAATCTGCTTCAAAATCAATCAGTTTATCAGTGAAAACCATATTAAAATGACTGAAGTAGTCTTTAATTATTTTAGTTTATCTTTCTAGGATCAATGAAGAATGATCTATGAAGAAATATGTGTCAGGAGAATACCTCTTGTCTGCTATTACCGAGAGTGTAGCTCTAAGAAGGATATTGATAGAATGCATCACTTATGTAACAAGGTTGCTAACATCCTTATAGTGCCAGAACTATCAAGATATAGAAGATAAATACTGTTTTAAGCAAATTGATTTCCACTTACAAACAAAAGCTGAAGTATCTCTTCAAAATCTTTTAAATAACACTTCTGTAAGAATGTTGCTTTCTCTTAAAGATGTCCCTTGAGTGACGATCCTCTGACCGGCTTGCCTCTGCAAGACTTGTGTCTTATCTCCAAATGTGGATGTGACGGATCGGGGAGTCATTCCCAATATAAACAGCAGTTTCAAAACAAAGAATCGTCTGACGAAAACATGATGGTTATGTCAATAGTGCCGATACGTGTGGTGGTAACGACAAATAATAAACTTGTCTGGCAAAATTCCCGGCTTTTGAGGCTTCAAATGGGCCATGAAACTTCTAAGCTCTCGAGACAAGACGCTGCAATTTTACAACCAGAAATGAGGAACGGTGCATGAAACATGAATTAAAATTAACAATGGTAGACAGCAAAATGATAATGCAGTAACTGACACTAGCTCTGCGATGCATATTGCATCTGGCGTATAAATTAAAACTTGCCACGTTTCAAGCAAGGAGTGAAAGAAAAACAGAGGTAGTTGCTGCTGAGAAAAAAACGAATTTAGAATGAATTCCCTGAAAAACTAGGACTAAATGTGAACAAACCGAGACAAGGTGGAGGGACATCAACAGATGGAAATACGGATATGGAAATATAGTATGTATCTATGTAAATATATTTATAGATGAATTTTTTAAGTCTATTTTTTTTATTGGTTAATCAATTTTATGTATTTTTTATATTTTCTTGGGATATATAATTATAAGACATGTACAAAGACATTTATGAACGAACTGAACTTTGTAGATACATACATTATGCAGATGTTACATTAACATTGAGTATCAACAGTTAACCCATTTCGGGCATTGCAATAAGAAATTGTATTTTTTCAGCTCCATGGGACCACAGACAGAAGTATTTGGTTTTAATTTTAACTTCATGCCTCCAAGGGTTCCTGAAAAAAAGGGTCTTGGCAGACAGACGGACAACAAAGCGATCCTATAAGGGTTCCTTTTTCCTTTTGAGGAACGGAACCCTAAAAACTCTCTTGTACGTTGTAAAAAAAAACAACCATTTTTTTTAGTAGTATTTTGAACTTGGGATGTTACGTTATACCTAGTTTCTTGGTAATTTCTTCGGTTGGTAGATGATTGCAGGCTCTAAATGCGGTTACATGTGCACTTTTATACATATTCGTCACTCGTTTAAATGCTACCTCTTTTATAATAGATTACATTGTGAACAGCTGGTAAATTTAAATTATATTTATATTGAGATCTAACATCATGTTTTTATGGCCTAATAGGTTTTTGATTCAAAAGGTAGACAAGAAAGAAAGAAAATATTTTATTTTATTTGGACCTCCAACAAGAAATACACCTTACATGCTAGTTTTACATTTTACTTTATAATTTATTGCAAAAATGGTGTGTATTGTAACCATTGGGTGGCGCGCGCGCGACGCACGCCAGTAATAAACGAGCTTTACAGCCAACCGGACGTTTCATTACTACTCGCTATACCTTGAGTTCCTAACCGACAGTTCATTGGCGACGAGGTACCCACAAGTAAAAAAAAAATAAAAAAGGACGTGAAAATGTCGAATTTAATCGGAAATATTAACGTTTTTGATCATAAAACCCAAGAGTGGTCAATATTTTATAGTCGTTTGTCGCAGTTTATTAAATTAAACAAAATTACGGATGACGATAAAAGTGCGGTATTGCTAACCCATCTATCTGACGAGTCGTACCGTTTGGCGCGGGATTTAGTACATCCGAAACAGCTCGAAAAGCTATCTTATGAAGACTTGACTAAAGCACTAGGAGATCATTTCACACCGAAGAGGTCTACGTTTGCCGACAGGGCAATGTTCTACGAAGCGGCTAAGCATGACAATGAGAGTATCGAGGATTGGGCGGCGCGTCTTAGAGGGCTTGCTGTCTATTGCGAGTTTGGATCGGCGCTGGATACCTTATTACGAGACCGCTTTGTATTGGGCCTGGGTACAGGAGTGGTTCGCGATCGCTTGTTCGAACAAGACTCGAATACGTTAACGCTTGCAAGGGCGCAAGAAATAGCACAGCAAGCCGAGTGCGCACGGCGCGCGTAGCAGTGTTGCAGGAGTCGGAACGGCGCCGTGCATCAAGGAGGAGCCAGTGTATCGCGTAGGCGAACGCCGAGGATTCCAGGGGCGACGGGGGCCGGTTCAGCCCGGTGACGGTGACGGCGCGAGGTGCACAGTTTGTGGACTTAAAAACCACGAAGCTATTAAGTGTCGGTATAAGAACTACAGGTGTCTGTCCTGTGGCGATAAAGGGCATTTAAAAAAGGTGTGTAAGGCGCAACGGGTTGAATCGACACGATTAAATAACATCGGGTCGGAACCGCAACTAGACGATGAGCATAATTGTAAGGAATGCCAATTATTTAATTTGAGGTATGTAAAATATGAGGCTATTAAACTATCAATTTTAGTTAATAGTGTTAATTTAACAATGGAGTTAGACTCGGGTTCAGGCTGCAGCGTTATATCTGAAGGCTTATTCTTAAAAATGTTTTCTAATTTCAAATTGGAACCGAGTGATTTGAAAATGTGTTTATATAATGGACATAAGATTACACCTTTAGGTTATATTATATGTCGAGTATGTTATGCTAATCAATATAAAGACATTAAATTTTATGTTATAAGAAACGGAGGTCCGGGACTGTTAGGGCGTGATTTTATGTCAAAATTTAACATTTGTTTTCAACTTTGTAATAATAATATCACTAGCCATAATCAAAAGGAGGTACAGCAATTACTGAATGCATTCCCTGATGTCTGGAAAGATGAATTGGGTTGTTTTAACAAGTTTGAAATCGAATTACATTTAAAAAAGGACGCAAAGCCAACGTTTTTCAAACCGCGTACTATTCCCTTCGCCCTCAAAGAAAAAGTAAATGCAGAGTTAGATAGACTCGTAAACCTAGGAATTTTAGTGCCTGTAACATTTTCTGAATTTGCAACGCCTATAGTGCCCGTACTTAAAAAAAATGGCAAAATTAAGATAGCTGGAGATTTTTCTTGTACACTTAATAAGGTTTTAAAAATAGATAAATATCCCTTGCCTCGTATAGAGGAAGTTTTCGCTACAATTGGTGGCGGCGAGTTCTATTCTAAACTCGATTTGAGCAACGCCTATAACCAATTCAAATTAAAAGATTCTTCTCAATGCTTAACCACTATTAATACGCAAAAGGGGCTATTTAAATATACACGTCTGGTATACGGACTTGCAAACGCTCCGGCAATTTTTCAACGGACGATGGAGTCTTTGCTATCGGGCATAGAAGGTGTAAGTTGCTGGCTCGATGACGTATGTTGCACGGGGCCCACGGCAAAAATCCATTTAGATAGGTTGAAGGAAGTACTCAGGAGACTTCAAGAGGCCGGGCTTAGGCTACATAAAGATAAGTGTTCTTTCTTTCAACCGAGTGTGACGTATTTAGGTTACGTTATAGATAAAGACGGTCTAAGAACTTGTCCAAATAAAGTGTCAGCAATACTTAATGCTCCCACCCCCATGAACGTTACAGAGGTAAAGCGGTTTCTCGGCGTAGTCAATTATTACCGTAATTTTATACCCAATGCGTCGGCACTGATGCATCCCTTGCATAGGCTACTACGCGAAGGCGCGACGTGGTGCTGGACGGAGAAGGAGCAAACTGCCCTAAATAAGGTTAAGAGGGAGCTGGCATCGGAGCGCGTACTAGCGCACTTCGATGCGGCCGCGCCGCTCGTGCTGAGCGTGGACGCGGGGCCCACCGGCCTGGGCGCCGTGCTGGCGCACGTGGAAACAACCGGGCGCGAGCGCCCCATAGCGTTCGGCTCGCGCGCATTGTTGGCAAGCGAAAAGAATTATAGTCAGATACAGAAGGAGGCAACTGCGATCATATTCGGTGTTAAATACTTCCACCAGTATTTGTATGGTCGTCGCGACCCTTTTATTTTGAAAACGGACCACCGGCCCCTTCTATCTATATTTGGCAAGAAAAACGGTATTTCGGTAACGGCCGCCCTACGATTGCAGCGATATGCTATAATTTTATCCGCATATAATTATACCATACAATACGTAAATAGTAAAAATAATTTAGTTGCAGATTACTTTTCGCGAGCGCCGTTGCCCTCCGATTCTATTGATAACAGTCAGGTAATAAATAGCGAGGCGGAGGAAGACACAAGACACTTTCTCTTTCTAGACGCGACTACAGACCCCGTTTCGTTCGACGATGTCCGTCAAGCGACCGAGCGCGATAAGACCTTGCAGACCGTAATTAAATATATGTATCATGGCTGGCCGAGAAAAATAAAATGCAGTGAAGTGTTACCATATTTTCATTGTAAGGGAGACTTAGAAATGAATGACGGGTGCCTGTTTAGGGGTCATAGAATAGTAATACCTAAAATTTTTCATAAAAGGATGTTAGAAGAATTACATTCGTCACATTTTGGCGTAGTTAAAACTAAATCTAACGCGCGAAGTAGAATGTGGTGGCCTGGTATCAACGGCGACATCGAGTCGTGGGTGGGGGCGTGCGGTGTATGCGCCGGGCTCCGCGCTGCACCGCCGCGCGCGCCTCCTGCGCCTTGGCCGAGGGCACCGGCGCCCTGGTACCGTATACATATCGATTACATGTCCATAGGCCAATGCGTTTATTTAATAATCGTCGATTCTTTCAGCAAATGGTTGGAATGCCTTCACATGAATTGCGGTACCTCTACTGGTGCGCTTATAGCTAAATTAAAATATGTATTCTCAAGGTACGGTATACCAAACGTTATAGTGTCAGATAACGATGTAAAGATTTGTTCTTTAGAATTCGAAATGTTTTGTAAACATAATGGTATTAGATATTTGACTTCTCCGGTGTATCACCCGGCTAGTAACGGACAGGCAGAAAACTCGGTTAAAACTTGTAAAAAAATGATCAAATGTATACTAAATGCAGGAAATATATTATCAATCTGTAAGGTACAAGAAAAGTTGACCGGGTTTCTATTTGATTACCGTAACACTATTCATTGTTCCACGGGTGTTACTCCGGCGAAGCTCATGATGGGCCGTGATTTACGCGGACGGTTAGATTTAGTGTTACCTTCGATTAAAAAAGATGGCACTTCTAGCGATAAAACCCATTTAAAGAAAAACAGACATTTTAATGTGAATGAGACGGTAATGGCTAAATGGTTCATCGCTAGGAAACCGAAATGGTCACCTGCAATAATTAAGAAGAAATTAGGTTTAAGATTATTCGAAGTATATTTTAAGGATTACAATGCGACGTGTAAAAGGCATTTAGATCAAATTGTTAAAATAAATAAGCGCACTAGCATGAATATAGATGCCACCCATAGAGACATTGATACCGCAGCCGGAATGTTCCAGCCGCCCTCGTCACTGCCACCACAGGAACAACGATTGCCTCTGTTGCTACCCGACAGCGACACAATACCCATGACGTCATCTTGCGAAGGTATAGATACGCAGGTTGAGAATGAGGTCCGCAGTGGCGATGACGTTTGGACGGAGGCAATTGTTGAGCAGATTGTCGATGTAAGCCCAACGGGGAATGTGCCGCGTCAAACAACAGCCCCTCCCCTTGAATCTTGTAACGCGGACGCAGAAGAGATAAATAGTGATAGGACGGTGGAGGGACAAGCGCGCCCCGTGTTAAGGCCTAGAAAAAAAATAGATTATAAGCAGTTCTTTTAATTTTATTTTATGTTTGTTAACAGAGTTTCAAAATAGTGTGGAAGGAATTGGTGTGTATTGTAACCATTGGGTGGCGCGCGCGCGACGCACGCCAGTAATAAACGAGCTTTACAGCCAACCGGACGTTTCATTACTACTCGCTATACCTTGAGTTCCTAACCGACAGTTCAAAAAACCTCAGCGTACATTTTTATTTTTTATGTTACCTAGTCTATAATTAAAATACACATTGAATTCACCTACTTCCCAAACATCATATTATGGTATGCTTACAGTCATCGGTAGTTAGAGGGCAGTGTCCAAACTGTACGTTCAGGGTCTGCGAGCCGATGGCGTGGAACTCGAGCTGCGGACCCTCGAGGATGCAGCCGCTGAATACGCCGCCCACAACCAGCACCGCGCCGTCTGACTCTAGGGCGCCAGGAGAAAGGAGCTCAGGGTTCCAGGTCACGTTAGATATCACCTAAGGATAAACAAAATTGTTAAAAACATTTTAACTACGAATGGAATCATGTTTTGAGGTCTAGAGAAAACTATGATTTTTTTTAAAGACTTCCAGTAACGTGGGTCAAATGCTTTATTTTTTGGCAAAAAAAGACAACTCCCGCATTAGGAATTACTCCTGTGTCCCGGGGGCTTTACAAACATACAAACAACGGACACAAAGAACACCCAGACTCTGGTGGGACTCGAACTCACGTCCTATGGCATAGCAGTCAGGGTCACTAACCACTAGGCCAACAGGCCAGTCAGGGTGTCAGGCCAGTCCTGGTGGTCAAAGTAGTGTTCTTGGTTACTCCTTCCGCTAAGTAAAATGCTTTTGATAGGAGTGGGTTCACGTCGCGTCGGTAGTGTTTTGAGTGGGATTTGAACCCGCAATCATTTGATCGCTAGTCCGACCTCCATTAGGCTACCGTAGCGACTTGCGAGGTCTATTCAGCATTTCAAAATCCGCAACTTATATAATTATAGTTTAGTAGAACTAAAAACACGCTTTAATGGCGAATCGAATTAAAAAGTAAAAGAGTACCGCTGTCCACCTCCTAGCTTTAACATCAGACCATCGTTACCAAGCCCAATCTGTTGGACTCGTCAAAAACAATCATATGAGCCCAAACTCACGTGGTTTACTAGTAGCCACTGAAGAGTTCCACTATTCACCTCTTGGCTCCACAATCTATTCAGCTACAATTTGCCAAATTATAATATTGTCATCCAAACTACATATACATACAAAGTTTCATTTCGGTACGACAATAATTTATTAGTGGTCGTTTAAATAGTTACAAGTATCTAATAAAAGCGTGTTAAAAAACGTCAGTCGCGTAGGAAGTACTTTTTAAAGGGCTTAATCGTATTTTGTAATGTGACTGCGGTACTGGGTGGCACTTTACTTTTCGACAGCAAAGACCAATGACATTTTATAACTTTAAAAAACCGGTCAATTGCGAGTTGGACTCGCGTATGAAGAATTCCGCACCTTCGTACAAGATTTAATACTATAAGCCAAAAAAAATACGTGTCTAGTAGGTGAGCCCCCTTTAATTTTTAATTTATTTTATTATTTGTTATTATAGGGGCAACAGATGTACATATTCTGTGAAAATTTCAAGTGTCTACCTATTACGGATCCTGATATACAGCCTGGTGACAGACGGACGGACAGGGGAGTCTTAGTGATAGGGTTCCGTCTTTACCTTTTGAGTACGGAACCCTAAAAAACATCTTAGCCAAGGAAATATCTTTTGAGATGGCAAGAAGCGTACATATTTTAAAGATATTTTCTTATTTTTCCAAAGAACTGAGCTAGAGACTTGTTTATTGGTGCATTCTCATATTGGTGTGTTAATTTATAGATACCTACTGTTAACATTTGCGTTTTGTATTACTAGACTAATGTTTAATGTCAATTGATTCGTCAATTATTGGTTTATAATAAATATAAGTCCCATATCGACAATATCTGACGGCAGAACACTAGTTACATGATTTTTAATAATTCAAACGTCAGCTAGTACAGATCGGAATAAGTGTTAATATTGTATGTGTCTACACTACAGCATGCACGTGGCTGTTGAAAACAATAAGAGACAACAAAGAATAAATCGATTGGCAATGCAAAATATAATAACGTCACAAGGTCAGCTACGACTTTCTTGTAACATTGACACTGAGTTGATGGTATGATTTACTCGAATGGACATGGAAATTACAACTTGCAGTCGTTGGATTAGTTATAGATAATGGTACGTCATATACCGGCAGTTTCTATGCCTTCACTTCTCTTATTAGAGAGGGAGAAAGGGATACTCATAATAGCTTTAATTTCTTCTTATAATAACCCTCCTTCTGGCGCAGTCGGATAAAAAGAACACCTAATCGATATACAAATTACTTTCCTCCAGGATACTGAGCAATGTGATTAAAAAAAAATAAAGCCACAATTTTTAGATGTAAAATATTTGAATGACCCCTGTGTTCGTTACTTTTAGGAGTTCAGATTTTTTTAATGAAAACGTATCAATATCATTATGTTATATCGTTATATTATATCGTTATATTATTTAGTTTTGTAATACTGTATACTGAATGTTTATGAAAATCTCGCTTTCGATCGACACTATCGTACGTCTCACTCGAGCCTCACTTTACCTTCTTTTTTTCCCATCTTTAATTCCCAAAGTACCCGGCTGACGTCAATAAGCTTGCTCCCTACGTGAGTGGAACCACGTGTGGTGTTTAATACATCTCTGCCTAGGGCTCGGTGTGAATATGTATGTATATTTTTACCAACTTATTATCAAACGGGAAAGGTAGGATCCTTGGAACAAGATGCAAAATTGTGGCGTGTCTATCTTTTTCGGTACCTGTGTGTCCTTGTCGACTTCTAGCAGAAGTGAGGGTGGGTTGGGTCGATAGCGCAGCGCAACCCAGTGCCAGTGGTTGTCGAGCGTTTCTTTCTCCAGGCCGACCTCGCGTTGGGGCTGGTTCGGCCGCGCCCACTGCACTACCACTTGTTCAAAGAGAGCAGTCACGCGCAGCGTGTAGCCCTCGAAACGCTGAGAGAATAGTTCACCTCCTGTAACACATATATTAGAGGTTAAACCAGATATTTGACTATTTATAACAAATGCCATAGATAATATAAAATTATCGGCTTTGTCACCATACGGTGTCACTCATATGGTGACGGACAAAACACATTTTGTAAGGCAATTCTTATTCTTAAAGAAGCACTTGGTAATTAAAGCAAAAGTTGTAGCTCTCAACTACCATAATTATACAATATTTTATATCTAAAAAATATGTCAGTTTCGTTATTCGTAGCCCAAGTCAACCTAGCTGTTTTATGATCAAAAATGGACATTTAGATTACCACGCATTTTTATTTTTGGATATATAGTAAAACAATGCGTTGATTAAGAATTTCTATAGTCTGGACAAGTGGGGCGTCATTTTTTTTTAATAATTTAACTAAAAAAAAAACTTTTTACATTTCGTGTGATATCTCGTTTCCAGTATGTTTTTGCGTCAGAGGTTAAAAGCCGTTTAAGTTTATGAACCCGTTGGAATTTTTAAGAAATATCGATTTTAACCACTGAGCTATTATTACTAGCGTATGGAGTAGACACTGCGAAGAAAAAGTTTGTAACGCGAACTGCGGTCCCTGCACCGCAGTGAAAACAAATCTTTGTAGCAGTTCGTGTAAACGCCATGAAAATCACGGCGCCGAATACCTTACGCTCGCGAGAAAACTACAACTCAAAAACGATCGAATGCTGCTTGTTACTACTGTAGGATTTGACTACAAATTATTGTTTTAGCGTGCAGCGCTAACAATTTAAAAAGTTTAAAACCGATCTCGCTGAAATTTATAACACTTTTTAATATCAGAAAGAACAAGCTACAATTTCAGAAACTTTCAGATTTCTACGTACGTTCCTTTCAAAGTTATGACATGTTGAAAAAAAAAAGCTCTTTATTAACTATCACCTTCATTTGCTGGGAAACAAAAGCACTTTGCGACTTTGAACAGGTCTCATTTTGTAGGTAATTTTATGGAGAATATAAAAGCTTTGGCCACATATAACGAAAAACGTCCTGGAAAGGAGATATCACACGAAATGTAAAAAAAAAAAATATTTTTTTCGTTAAATTGTCAAAAAAAAAATGACGCCCCATTTGTCCAGAGTGCGGGTATCGGAATTCTTAATCAGCGCATTTTTTTTACTATTTATCCAAAAATAAAAATGTAGTAAACCAAAATTTAGGTATCTTAGTTCCATGACTGGGCTATAAACGATTGTATAGAAATACTAGCAGCGTCCCGCGATTTCGCCCGCGTAAGTCCCGATCCCGTGGGAATATCGGGATAAAAAGTAGCCTATGCGTTAATCCAGGTCTGCAGCTATCTACATATCTACCAAGTTTCATCGCAATCGGTGAAAGAGTAACAAACATCCATACATCCATCCATCCTTCCAAACTTTCACATTTATAATATTAGTGGGATTAGTGGGATAATCTATTTTTAGTCGACTTAAAAAAGAGGAGGTTTTCAATTTAAATGTATTTTTTGTGTGTTAGTGCGCAATTGCGTGCGCAAGATTCGCAACTTGTGACCCGATTTTAATTATTTTTAACCGTCGAAAAAAAAAGGAGGTTCTCAATTCGACCGTATATATATATATATTTTTTATGTTTGTTCAGCCCTCTCTACGTTATTTATGAACCGATTTTGATTATTCTTTTTTTGTTAGATAGGGTATACCTCAAGGGTGGTCCCATGTCAAGAAAGTCAGGATCTGATGATGGGATCCTGATCAAATTGAGAGAAACCTTCGAAAATTGTGGGAACGAATAGTGTTTCTGTTTACTTTTCATTACTTTATCATCAGGTATTTGCGTTCAGAAATCATCACCTTTGTAGCTGAGCTGATGATGAAAAAAAATCACCAAATAAAAATCTTTTTAACAAAAAATTAAACCGACGAAAAGAATTAAAAAAAAAATATATATATATACGGTCGAATTGAGAACCTCCTTTTTTTTCGTCGGTTAAAAAAATCTAATTGAAAATTAAATTTACCTATGTTTATAATAAAATACAGTACAAACTAAAATTGTGAGAACAATTGCGTGTTTTCTTGTGACCTTTACACCACCTATTTAACCTCTGACTCTATCTAATTATTTTTGCCAACGACATAGCCCAGGGTTCGGAGAAGGACATAGTAATATATGTAGATTCTATTATTTTTGGGATAACCTTCATGCAGGAGGGTACGCTTATTTTTTTCTTTTTACGCGATAGGGGGCAAACGAGCAGACAGCTTACCTGATGGTAAGTAAGTGACTACCGCCGCCCACTGACACATGCAGCTCAAGATTCACAAGTGTGTTGCCTGCCTTTAAGGTGGGAGTAGGGGAAGGGGGGGAGGAGGGTTAGGGCCTCCGGTAACCTCACTCGCTTGGCGAAACACAACAAAGCATTGCCTCACGCCGGTTTTCTGTGAGGCCGTGGTATCACTCCTGTCGAACCGATTTTGCGATTTTGAACACTCACATTAATTGTTTATATGTAAATAATATAGATAAACATAAAATATACTTAATACAAGCACAGAATATTACGCATAGAATTTCTCTAACACATTTTCAACGGTTAATACACACGACAAAATATGAAATCTCTCATCTCAAGTCCCGAATGCGCGGTCGTGTGTGACCTCCAACCCGCAAGTTCACGGTACATAACGGTGTAAAGGCCGCGCTAACAAAACCCCCATGTGACATTTTGTCACTGGAAAATGGCAATAACGGTAATATAATACCACGCGAAATTTTGTATTATACAAATGTGTAAATGGCGAGCGTGATGATGAATACTAAACCAAAATGTATCAGTATTTATCTCTGCCTGACAAGAACACAACCAACTGCTTTTAAGGAGTTTCCGGTGTTTATAAACACACAACCCATAACACGCGTGGTAACACTTGTGCGTTGCTTGTTAACCCTATACCTCCTACAAGAGTAATCTGATGATATGATAACCCACTAGAACAAAAATAACACTACGAATAGTGGTATTTAATTTACATAGAATGCCACAAACGCAACTGATTTGCAGTACAGTAATGCTAGTTCGCTGAGCGTCCCGGAACATTTTAGCACAGATCAAGCAATATACATAAAAACACGCCTTTCTCCCTTCGGGGTAAAAAGAGTCAACAGCCCGCTACTAGTTTCTATTCTTATATACCTCACGAGCTTCCTCTATCCTCTACTGTCATTAAACCTTTCATACGAAAGCCCTCCGGTTTTCGAGTACTTCTGACTTGCCCTTACTTTAGAACATCACCAATATTTTGCATTTGTTTTGTATACGTACGGGAATTAACGCGATCTCGCAGTCAGCCTGTGACCACGGCCCAAGATAGAACTAGCCTATTAGTAGTCCAATGCTGGACATAGGCCTCTCCCAATGTTTGTCATAGCACCCGGCTTCGCTCGTGTTAAATTTCTTTTTGGTACCCCTCGGGAACAGTACCTACTTTCGTGATGAAAGGTACCCTATGTCTTTTCTGTATAATTTGAAAACGATCGGTTGAGTAGTTAGGCATGAAAGTGTAACAAACAAACAAACTCACATTCGCATTAATAATATTAAGTTAGAATTAGACCAGAACTGACGGCCTTAGTAATGTAGTGTATACGTTCGATTCGTTTTTTGGCCAAGAAATACTTAGTTGCTGTCTATGACTTGGAATTGTTCCCACCCGACTCGGTCTGCAAGCTACATACTGACTAGTGAATCATCTCATTCATACAGAAGACCACAGTTAGACAGCACTTCTAGCCTATAGTAAAATTATTTCCTAGCTGCAGACTTGGTCATAAGTCACGCGGTCTTAAACACTGATGCTCCGCTCCGCACTGATTTTCATCCCGCCGCTAACACAAAAGAGCCATTGTTATCCTGCTTCGGTGATTTATGATGACCGAGTCTGCAGCGAGTTAATAATTTTACTATAGTACTATTTTTTGCTGATGAGTACGGTTAGCAGGAGGGTCTTGGTGGGGTTGTCAATGCACTAGTGACGCCACTGGTGTAGGGAGTGTTATCGGTAATAGCTTATTATCATGCGGTTCCGTTTACCAATTCAGTTGTATAAAATATATTTTTGTTTTGCGAATATTGAACAAAGACTGTTGTAAAAGTTCGCTTGCGCCTACAAAATACACGAGGAATTGTGAGGTCTCTTACATTCAAAATATTTAAATGCAATCAAATTTCTTAATACTCTACATTATATTTATCCTCATTAAAGGATTATTCCACAGATAAGATAATAGTTACTTTGTAAGTCTTGCGAAAATCAGCAGACAAAATTGACAGCAGAAAGCAAAAAATTTGTTCCTCTGGTTTGTATATAATTTTCATAATCTCACTCCACCTTTCTGGGGTCAGTGAAATATCTATTCTTATTCCATAAATTCCTGTTTGACTTCATCTAGTCTCTGCTTTCACGCACTCGTTTTTCTCACAAAATTGCTGTGATATATCTCATCACGAGTAGATCTAAGTTTTGTAAATGAAATTTAAGTGCATATTAGATGTATAACTCTGGACTTAATCGTGGTAATATTTATCAAGTACAATACCATTTTATACTCACCCGATAAGACGTTGCGATCCAATTGTACTGATCATGGTTACGGAGGGACTGGAGACGGAAACCGGAAACTTAGATCTACAGAGACGTAGTCTATGAATACGACAAAGAAAATGTCGAGTGATAACCAAATCTTTGGGACTAGTCTTGGTTATCACTTGACATTTTGTTGGTCGCATTTCTAATTGGATACCGCGATATTAGCCTACATATTTACCCCATTTGAATGGCGTAGCACGATTATAAATTAGGTATTACCTAATACTATATATACCTAATAATAAATAGATCTAGCGTCTACTAGTGAGATGATATTGTGTATGAAATACCTAGTGGTTCACACGCTGAGTTCCTGGTGCCAGCTTTATGAATGAAACAGAAGGGGTGAATTTTAATGAAGAAAATGGTGGGGTAACAGTTTATAAATAAATGTCGCTTAAATAGTATGAACCTTGTATATTTACTAAATGCTAAAACAGTATGATATTGTAACTACGCAGGTACTTCTACGATTCATGTAAAAATTATACAGGAATGTATTAAGACAGTTATCAGCTTCATAATTTCAATAATGTTTTTTAAATAGTTGTAGTTTCCAAACAATGGACGGAAGGGGGAGGAGCTTGGTGCTCTAGGGGGGGAATAGAATGGTCAAAGCACAAGTGCGACCATTGGTGTTGTTTCTAGGTTCGTTGTACAGGTAAATAAATAAATATGTATATTTACATTTTATATTTCTTAAAATGCGATGATTAAACTATAATTCGCATATAGAAATATAGTGAGTCATATTTCTGCCTTGACCAATGACAAGAATTAATTAAAATACCTTTCCATTTCCAATGGTCTTATTGGTCAAGTTTATTACGACATTGTTTCTAAAAAAAAATAACACAGGAGACCTCCAAGACTGAGTAAATAAGCTAGATTATTTACTCGCTGCCTTCACGATCGCACTAAGGCTCAACTCACACTGAATGAATGACAGTTTGAATTACGCAGCATTGTATATTATGTACACGGAGATGGACACTCAATGATTCGTAGCAGATACACCTTAGTTGGACTGATATGGACTTTGAAGTTGCTTTATGGCATCATTTGAGTTGTATGCTTTTTTGTATACACGATTTAGACAACATTGAATTAAAGACAATAAGGCTGGTGGATGACATCATTCATCACAGTAGGACTGTAATTTTTCTATTCTCATTTTTACGTCCCAAGTCGTTCTTAATTTTTTTTTTAAACCCTGCAGCGCGTAAAAATTTTGTACACCCGTATATACTTCGCAGATGGGGGACAAAAAACCGAGAAAAATTTGGAAAGATTCACGATTCTTATACGATGCCGTGGACAAATCTCCATACGCACGGTCTTGCAGAATGTGGTGAAGTCTTTAACAAAATGCTGCTAATCGCTGCCCAAGCGTGAATTGAGCCTTATACCAAAGAAGTTTTCCTTAACATTAAACACATATCCAATACAATTCACAATTCATAAACGTAATTTACTGTTACTGACACAGAATGTTATAGTATTTACCTTTACATATTTAGATTAAGGTATTTATCTATAAGCCCATGCAGTCTGAAATAAATGATTTTGATTATTATTATTAAACATATCTACAAATCTATGTATGCTAGCTATCTAACCTAGCGCTTTGACGTGAAGTTGCGAATAACAGCCTGTGTAAACCTAACCTACCTCCAAGTCTAGAAAAATCATTACAACCGATTCCGCACAAAAAAAGCATAATAAATTGAGTAGGTACAAAAAAGTTATATCATATATTATTGAGTATTCAGCTTCGTCTGTTCTGTGGTAGTTGATAAATGTATACCTTTCTCTTAATCATAATGATATTACAACATGTTTATTACAGTAACCGGTTAAGCGTGCCGCCTGCGTGCGTGATCTCTCTGACGTAACTGTCGCGGCAATGGCCACGCAGTCTCCGCAAGATCACACCGATCATAAGCTGAATACAAACATGCAGTTAGATCAAAAATATAACTCCATGGTAAGGAAAAACGCCGCTTATGAATTTACAGATCATATGTGACGATATCGCAAAAAAAAACAAGAACTTCGAAAAATGTTTCGACAATTCAACTTCAACCTTGAATTTTAATCCGAACGAAGACTTACGATGTTTTATAATGTATGAAGATGGCTTTACGGAAAACGGAAATCTATACTTATTAATTAAAGTTGAACAGTTGTTTTTTTGGTTGAACGCGCTGTTCTATATGTATGTACTATCAGGTGCATTTGAAAAATTCTTTTTGGATTTCATTATAGGCTATCCAACAATACGGTACGACCCTTAAGACACACGCGGGTGAAACAACAACAAACAAAAAAAAATGTGGGGGGAACGACTAGTCATAAACATGTAAGTAGTATTTATCGTCCAAAGAACGCTGGATTCAGTTACAGATGTTTCTGAAATTAAATTTACAATCAAGTATGTGAATGTTTTGACAAATAACATCATATACTTGGTCAGTATTGCTAATGTCACTGGTTCTGGGAATCACGGAGCATGCAGCAACGCAATCGGTAATGCGTACACTTCGCGTAATAGCCGGCAAAAACGAGTAACGACTGAAGACAGTAATGATGGGATGATTTTGATTGATGCCTGTCTGCCTCTACATTACAAAGTTTTTACAGTATGAATTACTTAATTTTTTGAGCAACATCTACAACATGTCTTGAGGAGAATTGCTTTAGGATACTGGTCCGAAAAGGGTGAATAATGTGATCATTGAACTTTGATAAACAATAGGTATCCATTAATTATTATGTGAGTTCAAAGTAGAGGGGGGGGGGGGCAGTCCAGTAAAATCTCCTGCGTTAACTTGTAATGAATATTGGCCTGTGTGCTGGATAAAATCACAATAAAAAACCATACATACTCTGACCCATACGTAATCAATGAATTCTAAACCTCTGACGAGATTACGTCTGATTAAAAAAAAGTTAGAGCACTTTTTAGATCGCAATTATATTTACTAACAGCGAGTTTTTTTAAGTAAATAATAGGCGACTTACCGACACAGGTTCTAAAATTGAGTCCAACAAGTTGTTTGAGTGAAATGGGCCGGGAAAGACGGATGTATGAGCTGCCATTGAAGTAGGCCTCCGGTCGCTCGGAGGGGCCGACGGGGCCCGCGGCGCGTGCGCTGGGCCACAGCAGCGCACAGGTTGCCAACAACAACCAGCATGCTACAACAAAGGAAATGAGAACATGAGTACTTCTACATTATATTAAATTAAACAGTTAAAAAATGTATATATGCATGAAGATAATTAAAGGATATTATTCCTCACAAGGAAGCAGTATTTTTTCCTGGGCGGCCTAGTATATGATACACATAAAAAGTATACGTAACTCAATATCGCCTGATATTCCGGCTACAAATGACAACCCATAGGTAATACCATAAACTTAAGGTAAAACAAATATAAACTTTCTTTGAAATGTCATCCAATAATAAAAAAACTATGGAACAATGGAAAAATCTCGTGCGTGACGGTTGCAAACAGGCCGCCGCCCGTCAAATCAATATCGCCAATACCGCAGTCAGTGTGTGGTCGACGCCGGTAACATTGGGCCGCGAGTTGGGCAAACAGTTCGATACCACGGAATAAATGCTGTGTTGCATATAAGTGCATAGTTCCAACTAAACCAGGTCATTGCGAGCGGCGCAACTCGAAGGCGACAGCGGTAGTAAATTACTTTAAACTAACCAGCAAACGATATGTTAGCCGTAGTGTTAGCGTGTTGGATTTAGTTCCACGAAAACAAAAATTTAATTGAAATTAAAGTCGTTTTCGTGTAATAGAACATGCTTGTACGAAATTTATCCTTTTTGTTACGCCACGCGTAACGCCCTAGTGTTGCAAACAAACATTTTTAAATTGATTAAAGTTTATTGTTCTTTTGATATACCTATATGTACATGTATGTGGTCAATCAGAAAAATTGAGATTAGACGTTTTGTGATTACGTTAAAAACAATGTATGGTGTAGTAGTGTGTACCTTTTATAACCGTGACCACCATATCGGTACAATTCGGTCGAAATGTCGGGAAAACAAATGTACCGTACATTAGAAATACTATCACGATTAAGTCCCGACCTACACATCATATTAAAAATCGCTTTCGTTCATCATCGTGATTCATTTTTTTTTTATTATTTCATTGGCCAGTATAATTTGAACTGCCATTGTATAGACTTTTCGTACGTGTTAGGTCAACATATTTACTGAACACATGTAGCCTTTTTCCCATAATTTTTTAATTTGTAACATATTATTTAAAATTTTTAGCTTGCACTTCATCAATATATAAACTTTAAGTATTCCATATAGAAGATTCTAGAGAAGATCAACTTATCCCGAAGGTTTAGCCTTTTGCTTATATATTATACCTACGGATAGAAATACGTAAACATTAGATCACTCGATCTATCGATCGATCTCATTAGCGCAATAAGCAAATTAATAGAAGAAAACCTCAAAAGGAGCTCAAAAGGTATATTTTTTTGGGTGTGGAAATCTCCACACCCAAAAAAATATACCTGGTGTAGTGGCTGTCTCCACTGCTGCGCCGGGGTGTTCCGTGAGACGGTGAACCGACTAAAACCACTTGGTATGATAAACCGCGACCATACTCGTAAATATGGGGAGTCCCAGAAACGGCTGTTATTAGGTAAGTATAACGCAAGGTTACAGTCACATTCAACAATTACATATCTTTGTTAAGTTTCTAAATCCGCTAAAAGCCGTAACAATTTAAGTATCCAAGACACAGATAGCAATAATTGAAAAGGAATCAAAACTTTTTAGTAATAATTACGTAGTTTGATCTATAACCCATCACGCAACAAAAGTGATTGTGTACGATATTGAAACAAATAAAAATGTAAAAAATGAACCACAAAATCAGTTGAAATCATTGCTGAATTACGATAAGGCGAGCCACAACTGTTAACCATTAAGATAAAGCTGCTAGTGAGTTGCTCTTAACGTTTTTATCGCGACACCATTTAAGTACCTAATGTGTGTGAGTCACGGTGTTTCTCCTACATAAGTCAATCGAAGAAACAAACCACATGGTCATCGTCTACTTACCCTATCAGAGTTTTAAACTTATTAGTAACACCTTTCAAGTTTGTTTCTGAATGATCTCCGAAAAAAAATGCAAGGCTTTCATCATTATATCGTGGAATGATCTGCCTGCCTTGGTTATTTCAGTAGAGACTACCCCACGGGGTACTTCAATAGAGCATTATGTAACAAGGTTAGAAAGTTGCGAGTAATGACACATCATCCGAAAAAGGGGCAACACTAACTATCAAGAAAAGTAATATGTGTATGTATTACACAATACGATAAAGAAAATCGATAAAAAAAGAACTCGAATGAATTTCGAAATATTCGCTCCATTTGCCAGACTGCTGTAACCGAGTGCTAATTATTTAGGATATGAACTTTATGCATTTAGAACAGTATAGGCTAAATTGGTGCATATTCACAGTCATGGTCAACCTAGAGTAAAGCATCAATATCACTTGCACCACACACCAGCAACAACAAGCAGCATTCACCAGTTCATCCGAGCGCTAGAACCATCGGCATCGGTGCCACTTTACCTATCTAAAGTTAACGTACGTTAATGCATTCACTGTCACTGCCATTTATTCATCGTCAGAGCTACTAGCCCCTGTTCACTGTTACGTACTGTTCACAACTAGCACCGTAGACACTTATGAGACGACCTGCTTAACTCCTTGATAAAGAACTCGTGTTGGGTCATAATATACTCGGGCATTCGCTAAATGCACTTAAGAAAACAACAATAATTACAACAACAATAAAAAAAAAACAAACATTTCGACAATCAGATGTATTTACCGGGGCTAGTTTTTAGGTTTCTAGTTTCCATGCTGCTTGAGGGTGATGATGAAGACTACAGACAAAAACAATTTAAACGAACCGAGAATCGAACAAACTTATGTTCGAATCAGGTTTTTAGGGAAAGACAAATTCCTAGTTATTCAGAAGTTGGAAACCTAAGGAAAAACTAAAACTGATTTTTCTAAGAAATTAAAACCATCGCGTTTTATTAAATGCAGACGGGAGATGACACCGTTGACACAGAGACATCGTTTGTTGGGTTAGATACTATTGTATAAAACAGATAACAGACAACTAAGCTTGTTATAATTAACGTTCAACAAAGTGGCCCGCTCCGGTCTGAGTGCGTAACTGGACTTGGAAACGAAAAACGAAACTCGAAACTCGAAACGGTTTAACGATCGTAGTTTCGATAAATAAACTCTAACAGTTGTCCAATTTCTTTGCGACAAATTATAGAGCAAACGAGTGGTATTGTGATGAATTATTTATTTATTAACAGAATGTTTTATTTAACTTACAAAAGATAAAAAACAACAAAACTTTCACATTGTTTTCGATGCATTTGGTATTTATTAGATACTATAAGCGGTTTAGTAACAGAACGAAAAGCATTGAAACAGCAGGCTTAGACAAGTTGACTTTTTACTTTCTATAACGACAGTAGAATAGAAAAGTAATTGTATGGGATTGACATCAGCTAAAAAAATATAACATGACTAAGCGTTAAAAACTTTGAACGGTAGACAATTAGTGATACTTTTGACAAACGGTTTACCGAGCGAACGTCAACACCTTGTAGAAACCGAAACAAAATGGCGATTTTGAGAATCAGTTTGTAATTGACGTAGTGATAATTTTTGTTCAAATTCCTGTAAAATGTAGTCGTTGCAACTTTTGTAGGCTGCCCATAACGAGGACATTGCCTCGTAAATATACTTAGAATAAACTTAAAACACCAGGAACTCACTTTAATTACGTAAAGTAAAATTGGCGATTTTTCAACCTCCTTTCCTTTGATAAGATGTCGGATGTGTAGATTTGGCTCGATTTAACTAATAATATGTGCTTGATTGCGTTCGAAATATAAAAATTACATAATTTGTTTATTGTATATAATTTTTATTTCAGACTAGTGAACACTACTATGGTGTTGTGGCGCGCATTGGGAGAGGCCCATGTCCAGCTGTAGACTACGATAGGCTGATTGGTTGATTGATTGAACACTACTATTTAAAACATTACATCGTACAGTACATGGAAAGTCGAACAATATTTGACATACTTAAATATAACTCGTAAAATAATACTTATTCTAATCCACAGCAACTCGTAAGAGGTGTCAAGACTAACTTTTCAGTTTCATCGGGATCCACCCTCTCCCCTTCTAAAGGCCTCATATAATTAATGGACGCCCCCTTAAATAATACGCGCCAACAATTTAACGTTTGTGAAAGAAACCATAGACAACAATCTGCTTCTTAAAGAAACATTGTATAGAATTAGTGTTCTATGACTTAAAGTACATTTGTCTACCAACCTATTATTGTTTTCGTTAGGGTGTCAACGTTTTTAGAAATAGAAACACTAAGAAACGTTTGGCACTTGTCAAGGCTGCAGAGAAATACGTTTTGGTGTAGGCAGCAAAATATGGTAGTAAAACTATTTTCGATCGACATTTCATATGGCATCATCGAGATTATTATGTCTCGATGAGTGGCATTCATTTCACATATACGAGGAAAGTTCTGTCTAAAGTTAAAACACAATTTTTTTCGAAGTTACTAATGGCGATGCACTTATAGAGTGAAACAAAGTTAAGAAGCCTTATGACTGTTGTAGTAAAGCTAGTAGATAGTCCAATGTCGCAGAGTTCTTTGACCTATTATACTATCGTGAATACACAAATCCAATTAGTGAACATCGCTCCATTAATGTGGAAAAATTTATTTTTCCACGGGCTATGCGTTAAGCATCGTGGTTATCGCACTTTTCAAGAGAACTGAACGGAGAAGAGACGGATTCTGTCTCCCATACAACTACAAGTTCCTATTTCACAGGCACTGTAGTTGTTTAGAGCATAGTATTTAAACGGGATTGTGTAGTTTTCTTTCAATTACAGATTTTAATCGATTTTTATTACAAGTACAAGTATTGGACGTTCAAGGTCTTACTGAAAAAATGATTAAACGTTTAACAACGTTACAAGAATTAGGAAATGCTTAGTTGTTCATGTTCACGACTTAAATGTGGTGATATTTCAATATATTTGCATTTCTTAAGAAAAGTTTAAGAAATACTGTTGAATAAAATTAGGTTAAAACCTGTATTTTACGGCCCAAGTTTGCCCTGCTGGCAAGTTCTAACGCGATAAGTTTTAGGTTAAGATTATGATATTCTATGAATTCTGCTCTTCTTCAGAACTTTTATAGATAGGTAAGTATAATGTACGTGTGGACTGGTTTGGGTGACGGTATATCGCGAACAGCACGGCACGCGCTCCGCTCTCTACCTAATCGAGTTAGAATCGATTCGTCACGAGATCGACTAACGCCAGCCACGAGTAATGACCGGCTTTTATTAGTCAACCGACAATCGAGCAAGATCAAAAACATTGAACACATTATGAGAAATCTCTATCGAAAGTAGGTTTGGAAACCGTTGGCTTTGCGGTTTTCCCAGAGTCGAAAGGTATTTTGTTTATTACAAGTGGTTCTTTGCACGGAGTAATCCTTCAGCAGTAATATATCCCAATGTTTCTTCATTTCCTCAATTACACGTTGCAAATTACGTCAAATTTCTATGAACCATTTTTTGTGCGTGTGGAAACCCCCTCGGGTCGTCACCCCACCGGGGTTTTCGGTGAGGCGGTGTGTCGGAATCGAACCGACTAAAACCACACGGTGTGCCGTACTGCGCCTTGAGTAGGAGGGATCCGGGAACAGCTTTTATTAAGACATCCGGACCCAACCAATGAGCAACCAGCAGGGGCAAACCACGCAATCCCATTGATGCTTAAAGGCTAGAATCTTGCGCTTTTGGAGTATATCCAAAGGCGGAAATCTTGGTCACATGTTTAGTTTTACACTCATAATAAATCAACAATGTTTATACTCGAAGGTTCATGAATGACATGAAAGGCTGATTTCAAAACCGAGAAGTAGAAAGGAATTTCATAAGACATTTATATTAAATACTTTACAATAGGTAGCTAATTCAGTTAAGTCCGCGATATAGCGTAATTGGGCCGGTGCCTTATCGTCTCGCCTAAATTGAAAGCTAATTTAGTAAAACAACTATTAAATGGTTAGTATTAATAGCATTTCAACAATTGCGCTAGCTAGCTAAAGTAATATTAGTGCATTTTTGGTTTAAGTATTGCGATAAATTGGATCGTCTTTAACCATTTTTAAAATTATGCGTTCAAAAATATGTATTCGATCATATTGTAGGATTACGAATCGGTAGGTTCAAGATTAAAATTCTATTCAGATCATATAGCTAAGAAGAATGTAAGTTTCTTGACTTAAAGACTGATTCGTATCATGTATAACATGGATAAGGTGAAGTCGCGAGTGTATTGTCATGTTGTAGTTAAGGGCTAAGCGCTACAAAACATCAGAAATGGTCCAAGTATAGCATACTTAGGCGAAATAGATAATGGGCAAAGTCAAGAAAGAACCTTTACACCTATACCTATACGTATTGACTTTTACTAAACACATTAAGTTGTAATGGTGTTTTATACAGTACTGTACTAGCTGATCTGCGCCACTTCGCTTGCGTTTGTAAATTGTCCCCGTTTTTGCAACATTTTTCATTGATGCTCCGCTCCTATTGGTTGTAGCGGGATGTTATATAGCCTATAGCCTTCCTCGATAAATGGGCTATCCAACACTTAAAGAATTTTTCAATTCGAACCAGTAGTTCCTGAGATTAGCGCGTTCAACCAAATAAACAAACTCCTCAGCTTTATAATATGAGTATTTATACACCTATTTTTAAAGATACAAGCACCTGTAATCTATATTACAGGTGCTTGTATCTTTTGTAGTTTTTTAGTATGACTATTCATACTAACCTAATAAGGAACAAGAGAATTCACTACACGTACGGAATCTATTAAGTCATATTTTTATAATGAATTCCACCTGAAATTAATATAAAATGCCTACAACAAGACATATATTATGTACTTCAGATAATCAGCCATGTAAAATTCCAGTTTATGAAGTAATGTTGACTGTTGCCAACTACATATTGTACTTTTTATCCAATAAAACGCGTTATGCAATTGGCGCGTTGCATGCGTCTGCGCAACGGATATGCACATCTAATGGCCGTTATCGTAACAACACACGAATAATTCCAGTTTAAAAAAAAATTGTGCGCAAACAAACACTTGGTAATGTTTTATAATTCGAACAATGACTGTAATTTTGTTGAAGCAAATGTTGACGAGAAATTATGATCTGGATGATGATGATAGACTTTGTCACGAAGTCTAAGATGAAATTAAATATGTATGTAATTCGAATATCTTGCGAAAGCAAGTCAACTACTCACTTTACTTATTTCATAAAAAAAACTATTGTATTTAATGAAGCATCATGTTAGACGAATCTTGTTGCGAATTATAAGGTCTGGCGCTCACGTGAGAAGAAGCGTAAATACCTTCATATCAAGATGTGCTTTTCAATGTGATGTTTCAAACATTTTGGCCACTGATAAAACATGGTGTATGGTTTCTACAATATGGAAAAACTTTAGGTGTAAGGTGTTCTGGCAACTTAATACACACAAACAGTTCCCCTACTGACAGTATAGAAATGTTTTTATGGCGCTCAAGGTATCCTTTTCTTGCATGTGCACACTTCAATTAGGTTATTTTGTAGCTTACTTCCAGCGTACCTACTCTCCAATAAGTTTTAAAAAGCAGAAAAGCATACTAGCTTACTATTTGTTTTTTCTTGTGCAAAAATAAAATGACCCAAAAAAGAAAATGATTGAGGCACGAGTTCAAGAGTCGACTGGCTCATATGAAAGATCGTTTGGTACTATTTGATTGGAGTTCCGCCTCGAGGTTACTTTCTTCGTCATTAATATTTAAATGGAATGTATGTAGATCATACATATATTTACAATTACTATCTCTTTCGTAGCTTCTAGTTTAAGCAAACTACTGCATAAACCGCAGACGAAACATAATCAAAAATTGTGATATTACTCACAAAATAGGTACTAAACATAGAAAAACAATACTTATGCTACTTAAGCTACTAGATTCCTTGCTACTACGACTGCATTTACTACTTGTTCTGGATAGAAGGCAGTTTGCGAGTCTCCGGTCTAATTACTCGAGCAGCCGATTTGCACCAGTGCTTTCAGACTAGTTCGTAACCAGTCTGTGACCCCATAATCTACGGCATTGGGACACGGCTGCCAACTATAGGGCTCGTTAGCTGACCATTTATAGAAATCTGAAGATTGGGTAATATAGACAAGCGTCAAAGACTGCTTAAGCACAAATTTATAGAGGAGCTTTGTATAATAAGGTTCGGGACTAGTTATTCAATATACAAACACACGTATACATTTTCTTTTATTGATTTAAAAAGCTGGTATACTCTGTCACAATTGCGCAACATCCGCAAGTGGGCCGCCACCAAAATCGTGGGACTATTATTGCGACTCGCAATGGGTAGAGTTCAGGAAGTTGCTGCCAGCCTTAATTATTCTTTTTAATCACATTGTCTACGTTTAGTACCTAACTAGATACATAATACATTAATGCATTCAAAAAGCGGTAGAGCATTAAAGTGAAAATAATTAGGACCAATTAAATGCGACCGAGGTTTTTGATCTGGATATAATATTTAGGTTTAGCGTTAAAGTTTTATTTTAGAAGTATTAAGGGTTTATGTTGAAAACAAGCTATTCGACAAATATGATAATTAACTTTAAAAGGGTTCATTAGTTTCTTTGTAGGCCAAAAACATCCAGTCCAATCGATGTTTTAGAGTAATAAAGAATTAATTATATTATGAGATGGCTGAAACCGTGATATAGTTATATCCCTAGAGATATAATTATACATATACCGTAAGATAGTTATATATGAAAGCGGTTTACAACTATCTTACTAGATTAATGTAGTGAAATTCGCACAAGTGGTTAGTCGTTTTAAATAAAACGGCCCGATGTAATAACTTTTTTTATTACGTCACAACCAAAACAAACAATGTTACAAAAGTGCCTACATCGAGTAGTATACTTGTATCTTCCTTTAATCTTTAGCTTTTATGAAATTATCACAACCAAAAGAAATAATGTTAAAAGTAGTCAATCAATCAAATTAAATCAATCATTCAAAATAACAATCAATTTTACAATCATTTCATTAGATTAGTCTACTAGGATAATCATATATTATTAGATCGTTCTCGTATCATAGTTATAACCTTAGCAAGATAATATTATGAACCGCTTTCATGTAACGGTATATAATTATATCCCTGTGGATATAACTATATCACGGTTATAACCATCATCAATGTTTCGATAGTAAATGATTCTAGGGCACAAACGATTTCAAAGAAACTGCAACATTGACCGGAGGTTTCCCACGTACGTTCACCAAATTTAACTGACCATTAGGAAGATGACGCTATAGAAATATAGCTAATGGAGGTATTTTCCCAGTCGAGATATCCTATAAACAGCAATCGTGGGAGGCAACACAAGATCTTGTTACTTTTTTCATAACATAGATAAACATCATCGGATAGATCATGATGTTCCAGTTTGTGAACCAAAAACGACAGTATTATACTAATCCACGTAACTCATAGAGACAATGCGTGGGCGTCGAGGTTAATCTTGCGACACTATCCCACTGGCTGAGATTCACAGCGCAGCCTCCAAGCTAAAGTGGCATCTATCATCAGCCATCAGGGTTCTACTTTATTTATCGGTGGTTAAACAATAGACTGTCACGGTGTGATTTCAATGGCCATCCAAACTGCAAACTTAGTGTGTGTTTATGTACCTTGAATTTATATGATGTATGTTGTATTACTATTGAGATGTCGATGTGGAAAACGATTTATTCTACTAAAGTAGTAAGCGTTTTTACGGCTGGCTTGGTATAGTTGAAAAAAAGGATTTTCGTTTGGGAAATCCAGAATTTGAGCGAACGTAGCGCAGAAGGGTATCAATTTTAAATAGCACAATACTCAATCTGTATTTAATTTGTGATGGCCCTTATTTGAGTTTATTTATGTAACAAGCATAAGATCCGGTATAATAATAAACGGAAAAAACTTATAGTTATACATAAAAGAATCGTGCTTGTTGACTTTATAGAAAAGAAAGTGTGTGGAGGCCTTTACCTGCACTGTACTGTGTAGTTAACAATAGATAGCTACATTTGCAGTAATATTATAGAACAATGAGAAATTCCTGTCATTTGCCGAGCGAACACAACTGAGACATCGATCAGCAATTCATAACGCACCATAAACAAACGTGGGCACGGGGCGTTGATCAATGCGCGTGCGCATAGCGGCTCGGTGACGTCACCGCACAGGTAACGACCACCAATCGGTGAGTCATAAAGTCATAGTCCTTTGCTTTCCGGGAATCAAGCTTCACGGAAGTGGTCCCCAGTAGAGAACAGATGAGTCAAGTTGTAAAGCACTTTCATTCAAAAGAGTTTTACAACATGGGTTTACTTTTTAAGCTACTCACAGAACCGGCCACAATAAAGAAACCGTTGCAAACATCAATGTTAAACAACAAACGTGTTCCAATTTACTAATTCTTTGTATTTTCGACGGTGGTACGTGACGTAAACATGGCGACTTGTTCTAAATTCGTAACAGTTTTTCGCGAGGGGCGTTGTACTAAATAATAAACAAAAGAACTTTCTACTTGACATGGCACGTTTAGGAGTTATCCAGTTTCGTAACGAATTATAGCAAGCGATTGACATAACGGCCTTCGGCAGAGCCAATCACGCACTGGCCGCACCGCGAACGATATCTGATACACTGTGACTAATTACACCGAACAGTCGGATGGAAAGTCGTGATAATGGCGCAGATACAGCAATAAACGTGTGTTCTCTGCTGTTTTTGTGAAATCTCACAGTTTCATAACCATGGAGAAAATAAAAGATTCAAGTAAATGGGAGATGAAAGTGATATAGTAAAAACTATTATTATTATTGTTTAAGTGCTTAGTGCCACCTCAACCATTTCTGGTCTTTTGTAGCGCTAGTAAAAACTATTCTTGTATTCTTGATAAGCATGGAGAAAATTTAACAAAATTCAATATAAGCAGACAGCACGCAAGCATTCATTGGTTTCAACGAATTTCGTTTCGATTGGCTGTCAAACTTGTTACCCAACATCACAACACTAGAGAACAAATACACCTTTTAAAATGTCCAGCAATGCTAAAGTCACACCGTGAATTTGAGCGACATTAAATTCAACAGTGTGTAGAAGTTTTAGAAAGTCCAATAGTCGCAGTCGTTCAAGTTGAAAAATATTCATCTTTGATTCTGTTTTACCTGAAGTTTGAAATTAATATGAACAATTAGTAAACTTGTAAATACAGAAATTATCGACAATTCTAAAACTTTTCACAAGAAGCATAATATTACTTTTATGTAATCATAGCTTTGTTTTAAACAATAGCTATTTCGGGAAAGTATCATTCCCATAGCTACAAAGCGAGCAATACTTAGAAACGGACTTCTCCAACAGAATTTCCAACACCTTTCTAAAACCATGTGCGATATACTCTTCCGATTGTTTTAATGGAAGCCATGAACACGAACACTGCGTAACCCAAGACGACACGCACACATCTATTATATTATACACCTATCATACCTTGTTTTTTGTGAGAACGTAGCTTGTAGTTCAGCATAATCCGTAAACAATCTAAACAGTAAAATGCTCTCCATGATTTATGAAATTCTATCAACGGCTGTGGACCGGTAGTTGTTAGGATTTTAATTAGCTTTGAAACCTGCAGAATCTTAAACAATTTATTTATTCTACTTACTCCAAAACCTACGAACATTACCAACCAAAAAGTACATTACAGTGCAAAGTCAATGCAAATATTTATTAAAAATAAATACAACTCCCGTTTCATTCCTACACAGCACTGTAAAAGGTCTAGGCAACGCTTATGTTTTGAACCAGAAAATATCTGGGCTTGAGTACTTAGCGTTTTAAGTTCAAGATAAGTAAATTTTTGGATTTAGATGATCCAGTATTGTTTATAATTTATTACATTTCCGTTCCCTCACATTTAGAATGTTATAGATACGATTTAGTATCTGATGAGATATATATTATTCATCAAGAACTAAATCAAAACCCCGATTCAGATTATCTTTTAAGCAAATGGCTAGTGACTTATTTCTGGTACTTATTTCAAGAAACTCTCCAACAGACAAGATTCTGCCTTCTTAACATAACGGTGGTTTTCGTGTCGTCACGAAACAGCGTCACACTCAGGCGCCCAGCTATGATGCTGCGAGCTCACGTACCCCGATGTTTAACAAAAACGTTTGTTGTGATGAACACGCCATGTTATGTCAAGTTTATGTGTTCATGTTTGTTTTCTAATTATGTAAGAGAAAGGTAAAAACATCAAGATACTGGTGAACTCGTATTGTTTACTAAATGTTTTAAGATCAACGACAACAAGATGAGTGTATCAACAAAGAGTCATTAACGATGATGACACGATATTCCTATGACTGCAGATTCTGTACACCACATACTCTAAACACCGACAGTTTTAGCCTTAAATCTCGAACCTCCAGTTAAGCCCGGTAAGTTAAGACCTGAACAATGAGATAATTCAGGTAATTACTTGGCACTCAGACCAGCTCATATGTGGGCCGGAACTTTTAACGTGGTCTAGAGATCAAAATTTTAATTTTATATCTTGATTTTGGCTCTTTTAATAGGAGACGGATGAAGAAACTTCATGAATTTTTTAGTAAACGACACTTAAATAAACAACAGTTAGAACAAACTTAAGTATCGCCAGTGCCTTAATCTACGCAACTGAGCGTTCCGTAGCAGAAAGGTTCTTGCAAAACCATTTGTTTCAGTTTATCTATTTTTTTATGGTATAGGGGGCAAACGAGCAGGCGGGTCACCTGATAGTAAATTACTACCGCCGCCAATGGGCATCTGCAACTCAAGAGTCACAAGTGCCTTGCCGGCCTTTAAGGTAGGAGTAGAGGAAAGGTGGTAGATGGGGAGAGGGGGAAGGATAGGGGTGGAGGGAATGGTTAGGGCCTCCGATAACCTCACATACTCGGCGAAAAGCAATGAAAACATTGCTTCACTGCAGGTTTTCTGTGAGGCTGTGGTATCACTCCGTGCCGGAAGCATGGCTCTCCCACGATTAAAATTTGTATAATTTGCTGTTCTTTCTGGCTTAATTATACCGAACGTCTGACGAACTATCTCCACAGTATAGAGAATCGCCGCTACCAACTAGCCAGAGGTGTGTTGCATTTCTGGTAGTGAGCAAGTGTTAGATTTCCATAGGGAGAGAAGGGCTTGTACCACGCTACTGACCACTTTCAATTACTACTGGCAACTTAGAGGTATTGAAAAAATGAAGTTCAGTAAAGTACGAGTCGATGTTTTGTCAGATTGTTTTAAGTTTACGCTTCTTACCTTTATTACAATACAACAAGTTGAATGTTTGTAATATCGTTATTTAAATAAGCGTGAAGAAAATGACTCTTTGTTATAGTTATGAGGTTTGAACGTTTTTTTATTATATTTGTCGCGGTATATCTGCGGTCGTATTTACAGGTATTCTGAGAAAATTACAACTGACTAATGCTTCTACAGATACATCTCTGCGACAGACAAGTGGACGGACGAAGCAGAAATAGGATGCCTTGGTGTATAGACTTTAAGGTTCCGCACGCATGCGTATGCGCGCACGCAAGTATGTTATCACACTTTGTGCTCCGATTGCACAAATATGATAGCTACTGCACACCAGTGTAGTAGGAGCTTGTTAAGCACTACTTAAATAACTAACCCAGTACCGTCTGATCAGTATCACTTTGTAATGCGCACACGCAGCGCGATGCACACTGCGAACAAGGAGTGGTAAATAACATAGGTCTCAATTTCTACATGACTTATGTTTTATAGATGAATAGTAATTTTGGACAAAATAACTTGATAATGGTGAGAAGTGAGAGGCTATAACCACACCATACGTCAACTGGTGATGATTGATACTCAAATTAAATGAATGATGGAGATGTATAGTTTAGTAAAACTAAAAAAACACACTTTAAGTGCAAACCGAATTAAAAAGTAAAAGAAAGTTCCACTATCCACTAATCCAAGCCCAATCTGTTGGACTCGTCAAAACGATGATCCAACAACCATATGAGTCCAAACTCGAGGGGTTTACTAGTAGCCATTGAAGAGTTCCACTATCCACCTCCTGGCTCCATCATCAGATCAGCTCCAAAATTTCAAATTATAGTATTGTCACCATGTTAAAATTGACTTCCAAATTTGTTTACATAGTTACAAGTGAAGCTAAGAAAAGCGTGTTAAAAACTAATATGTTTTTATACAAAATGTCATTGGTTAAAAACTGTAAAGAACTCATTCTTGAAATATTCAAATACAATGTTAAGATATCATCATAATGTATTAAGTATTTAAAAAAAAACAAGACAACACAAAGTAGTGTAATAGTCCGCGAGCCAGCAACAGATTTTCGTGAATAATTACCTTGCTGGGGAAAACTCGTAAAATGCTTCAGAGAGTAATTATAATATTAAGAATATTGTTTAAATCGAAACATTACAATAAAATTATATCTTTCAGTTAGTGTATGGTGCATAATTTGTTTTTTAATTGTTTGGATTAATCCTTAGTTATGAAATTTAATGTCTGAATTATTAGTACGTGTGAAATGTTTTCGAATGTACATAAAAATTGTAAAATCAATAAATGAATTAAAAAATAATGTCGAATAACTTTAGATACGTCATGTTTTCCCGGATGAAAATTCGTAAGCTGCTTGTAAATATGATCTTGTAAGTTACAAAAAAAAAAATCTGCTGGCAGTATGCCGAGTATACTCATCAGCTGGTGCATTTAAATAGGCGATAGATATTCTCGTCTGGCTTCTTACGCCTTTCAGGGCATTAACTGACGATCTTTCCACCGAGATACAGCCAGCTGACATTTTTTATTTATTCACAATAGCATACAAAATGTCATCTGATAAATTTTCAGTTCAGAGGAAATCACTGAACGTATAAGTATATTTATTTCACGTTCATGTGACCAGCTGACGTATAAACCACCACTCTATAGTCAGCTGACTTTTTTTTTCTTCAAGATATTGGGTTAGCTATAATTTGATACAATTCTCAACCGGGAGGAAATTACTAAACTACTTTTTTTTTTTCTACGTGTGACGGAGGCTGCTGCTCCTCAACCCCCGACGGAACCGCAGCTGACGTTCACGAGGCTTCATGATACAACTCTCTGAAGCATTTTACGAATTGTCGGGCGAGGATACTGACTGACGAAACTTGTACCTGGCTCGTGGACTATAAATATTGTTTAAAATTTCTATGAATGGGCAAACGAATAGTCTTTTCTTAAAAGAAACCCGATTTCTTTTTGGAGGGTTAAGCCATTTAAAATATCTGATACGACTTTAGCAAGATAAGTATCAGTTGAATAACAAGAATGAAACTTTTGATTAAGAATGACAACTTTATGTGTTATTCTTATTCCCAATTTTTTTCTTGGAATATATTTATTACGCTGGTGAAACATCATGTACATTGATTCATTCTATCGTTTTCGAGAAATTCGTTAACAATCAAACGAGTCTGGCATAACACCTTTAAATCGATTAAAATTTAATTTAACCTACACCGTACACCTACAATCGCTCTATAGATATTACCCAATGGCCCCAAACGGTGTTAAACTTCATAAAAATAATATAGAACTCGGCTAATAACGTCACACCGTTACAAACTCATTAGCTGGTTTACCGACATACTGTGCGATGCGATTTAAAGAGCGGTATGTCTTTGGCGGTCGTCGACATTAGGGTATTAGAAAGGATCACGAACTTTTATATAGTAAAACGCCATTTGAGACAATGACACCCATCAGAACTCCTGAAAGTAGTGACGTGCATACATTTGTGCTATTTTTCGTGAGATAGCATAAAAAAATTTCCTAATGGATGAATGCACCTTAGTGCAGCAACTTTGGCGAGTTGAATACTGTCTTTACATCGAAGTGAATGCTTTCATTACTCTATATCTCAAACTAACAATGTGAAAATAAAATATCATGGAACATTATTACAGAGAGATTTCTAGACCTTAACTAAGCACAATTTGTACGGGTCCTTGAACACAGATAAAAATGTTCACCTATACATAGAAACGCCTAGACCAATACAAACTGTCAAACAGACAAATACACGGAGCGGAAATCGTACCCGCGGTGCAGTTGAATGCTCTACCGCTGCGCCACAGAGGTCATTAAGACTTTAATCTATTACTTGTCGGTATAATTCGTAAGCTCAGACATTGGACACTTGTTGCCTTGTGAATTATGCTATTACACAAAGAGAGAAACATCTTCAGAATCTGAAAGACTACGCCTCAAGTACTCGTTAAGACTAAAATGACAAATCTTTAAATGAAATAACTAAGAGTTAGTTTCGTCTTTAGCAGTACTTGAGGCAGGTTTCCCGTCGCTTCACGGTTCAGCTTTCATGGCGCGCCGCGGGAAATGAGTACCGTTACAACCATGTTATACGGCACATCGTGACTGCCGCGATATGCCAACGTTATTATTATGGTATTACGGCTAACTGCAGCTTCTTGTAAATTTACCTAGCTTCTAATCTATTAAGTGATGACATCTTATAAAAGAACTGGTTTTACACTACGGGTATTAGGAGTTAGTTCCGGAGCCGAAAATCCAAGAGTGCCAGCCAATATTGTCGCCTGAGATTTCTTTTTTTGCCAAAATGCTTCAAGTATCAGTTTGAATATATTTAAAATAATATAAGCACTGCAGTTTTAGTTTATTTATTGTTTTGTGTAGGTATAAAGCATGCAACAACACTGGACATGTTTAGATTGTACATAATGTACATACTATTTTAACATCAACATTATTCATGTTCATGTTCTAAAAGTTGCATACTGGAAACTGGGCCAATTGACCACTGACATGTACAGTAGTTTTAAACTTATCTACTTTCAATTATACATCGTACGGAATTTACAGGAAAAGGTGCTCTAGGGGAACGCAGAGATTAAGATGACATTCCAAGCTCCGTGTCATCTCCATCTGCTTCATTTAAAAATGATGGAACTATTGGAGGCAATTTAAAAAAAATCCCTTGCTACTTTAAAACGAACAATTACATGCCTATTTTAAATCTAAATCCTCATTAGGTATCGTAAACGGTCGATCTCAAATTCCGCTACACGTAGGCAATGTGTCTTTTAATACGTGCAAGTAATGTGCTAAGCGAGTTTTGATGAGCCATTCAAACACAATCGTCAAGGTTCTATCTTTGTCGTCATTCGCCTGCTTTGGGGGTCACGAGTGTCGTGGAATCATTCGCAGGTGGTATTTGTAATCATTGAATAATTAATAATAATTATTATCAAAGATGAAAGGTTGTACTACTAAACGCTAGTCGGATCGGAGAAGCACGACTAGTTTCTGGTCCGAAAGTCTTTGTTAATAAGTGAAGCGACATGTCAGGCGTCAGAGCCCCGAAATACGCACTTGCATCTTTAGTAACTCGGAATACTACTCACGCAAATTATAACTCTAAGTTATGACCATTGCCGCACGACGATGACATTCCAAACTCAACAGACGAGATCAATAATAATGAAATAAGTTAGAAACGACGCCACTTAAGAAGATAAGGTAAAAGGCTGGCATATGGTGATGTGCTCAACAAAGGGATGCAGTACTGCACTGGGGAACAAAGGATTCTTTTTTATTAGACGCAAACCTCACATGATACTTTATGTTACCACTCCTGAACAGGTGCGCCTAAATACCAACATGAGTTTATTGAATCGGTACAAAGTCGAGCCCACGATCTCTGGGTTGTATCCAATTTATCAGGTTCGTACTGTGCTCGAAAGGAAATATTCTCTACTGGCGGTGGATTTGTGAAATGAGTTTACCCAAGTATTATGCGAGGAGTTGTTTGTTTAAAGAAAGAAAGAGTGAAGTTAAGATTGCTTTTGCGACAAATGACGTCATGAGATGAGTTGTGCACCAATAAAAAACTTCTTCGAAGCACATTTCTGCGAAAAATCATTAATGAAAAAAAAATCGAAAAGATAAAAATCATTAAATCACTTTAAGGGCCGGCTCATTTCATGTAAGCAAAGGACAATACAGTCAAACAACAATCTGTGACAAATTAATAATATTTGTTTTAACAGGTGTTTAGTTAGGTCGCCAAGTACAACCTAACATATACATAACAATAACAATATATATTTCTAAATGGCTTGATGATTTACTACGACACATATACATTTAAATTACTAGCTGTTGAACGGGATCGAAAGATGTACGGGAATAGCCAATCACGAAAGAAAACAGTCGTCGCCCCACCCGTTACAGACTATACCAGCCTTGCGCAACTCCCATACAAAAAAATCAAATGTATGAAACGGATGCAAAAAAAATATGGCGCCTATTTTTATCCTGCCTACTCATATAGTCTCACCCATCACCTATCTCTTTTCATCTATTTAATTGCCAATTTCAATTCACAGTTTAATTATCAAATGACATTGACAGTCAAAACCATAAACCTAAGTTTGATAGAGTCCATAATTTTTTGACAGACAATTGTCATTATATGATATAATTTCATTTGAACTGTTTTGATTTTTTTTTCTTATATTTGGTTTTGTGGATAATTTAATCTAAATTATTTTTGTTCTTTGTATCTCAAAACATTAAAATGTATTACAAAACTTGTGTAGTGTGTTATATTGCATCTGGGCGAAGTAAAAGCGGAAAACGTCTATTTATGGCAAAACTTCCTTTAGACAAAGAAAGGTTTGTAAAATTTGCGAACAGTCATTAAATAATACCTTAAATAATACTGTCGTATTATTTAACGACTGTTTATTATACGTACATATTTCTTTGAAAAATAAAGGATTTTTATGTGGATTTATATATAAGCTAATGGTGTTGTCGCTAACCTGTAAATATAGCTATCGATATCGATATTCACAGGTCGTTAATCTTTTCTTTTATAACATTTTTTTAGGTGCACGCAGCGGGTGAAAGCTGTCGGAATTGAAGATTTAGTTTACGTACCGATACAGAAAATCTGCACGTAAAAATATGTTTGTGGTAGTATTTCGCTTAAAATTATTATGTACGGGCTATGGTTACCGTAGAGGAAAATATGGTTATAAATGAAAGAAAAAGTTAAGCAAAATAATGTTTTATCTACTTAACTTACTCTATAATGATATGGTTAAAATGGTTATGAGCACACCCGAACCGATTGGTGACCGAGAATATACTAATTTTATTTAATTATGAAATATTGTACGAGGCTCGTGTCAATTATTGCATCAACACTAACAATTTTATGAAATGAATATATTCGTATTGAATTTTTTTTTGTAGTTTATTTACCTATTAGTGCTAAAAAAAGTCATCGTAGATTATTTTAACGAAATGGCTGATGGTTATTTTTAATCTGTGGATTTGTCGATAATTCTATTATTAGAATGGACAACACTATTTTTATTTCCTGAAGGTTGGCATAATTTTAGGCTCCCATCAAAATTTAGTTTTGGTGTTGGTAAATTAAATTGGAACCCGTTTCATACATCGTTTTTTAGTATGAGAGTCCCGACTCTTCTAACGTAGTGTTTGTATACTCTTTGGACTATACCACAAAGGGTTTTCTAGAAAAGTATGCATTGCGATCTTGCAAAAACAAATCTTTGAGTTGAAACGAGGTTGCTCTGTAATGTTGTTATTACAAGCGATTAACATTCACTCAATCAGACACGCCTGCAACACATACATATGTATAAAAACATAGAATAGCGTTAACAGAAACAATTTAAAGCATTAAATAGTCTTGTTACTTTGGAAAATAATCAGTTAAGTGAGAGTCTATTCATACGTATTAATACGTGAAGATAGTTGTTTATACCCCTTTTTAAGCAAACTTCAGGGACGGAGAAATGTGAAATTTGAACTTAAAGTTTATCTGTAGAAGAAGTGCAGAAAGCCAAATATTTTTAACAATTTGTGTCATCTCATAAATTTAAAGAGTTTGCGAAAACGGCTACAAAAAGTTACAGGGGTCCAGTATATATGTTGATCTGTCATGGTACGGAAAGTCTATACAATGATAGTTCAAGTTATACTGGTCAATGACATAAAACAAAACATTTATAATTAATTATGGTCGAAATCGACCTCGAAACGGTTCATATAAAATACTGTCAACACTGGTGGTGGAACTGTGTGCACGCTTCTAAACACACCCCACGGAACTCTCACAAACCTGCCTATGCCAGGCCTATGTTACTCGATGTACTTGCGCCGTGGGTTGCCGACGCTTTTATTTTAAGGCCGATTCACACATATCAGTGCAGTCACAGTTCCGACACAGTACCAGCACAGTACAGACACCGTAGTAATTGTTCTTTCATACATTCTCTATGAACGCATCCACACCTCTCAGCGTCAGTGACGGCACTGTCACTGAGAGCACTGTGCCGTCACTGACACTGACAGGTGTGGATGCGTTCATAGAGAATATATGAATGCCGGAACTGTGACTTCACTGATATGTGTGAATCAGCCTTTAAAGTACAAAAAACGTAATTCGAGATCGTATTGATATATTCTTTTAATACCTACTGTAAAATTCATAGTGAAAATTGACATGGTTGTTTAGGTACAGTATAAGAATGTAGATAAAGTAAGAGAAAAAAAAGTCCGGCAGCGCTATTTATATAATTTTTTAATTATAATAAACCTTTTAATCCTTGTTTCTCTCAAATTATTAATTAAAACTTTTTGTAAGATTTAGAATATTTTACATCATACAGTTTAATAATCGAGATTTGAAAAAAGGGAAGATGTTTATTAATCTTTACATGAAAATAAAACACATGTAGGATTTTTGTATACTAACACATTGGAAATGAAAATAAGATTTAAGTTTTTTTTTATATGATATAGGGGGCAAACGAGCAGACGGGTCACCTGATGGTAAATGACTACCGCCGCCCATGGACACCTGCAACTCAAAAGTCGCAAGTGCGTTGCCGGTCTTTAAGGTGGAAGTAGGGGAAGAGGGAGATAGGGAAAAGAAGGGGGAGGAGAACGGGGGGGAGGAAAGGGTTAGGGCCTCCGGTAACCTCACTCACTCGGCGAACAGCAATGTAATTTGCTTCACAGCCGGTTTATACGTTTATGTTAAGTACTTTAATTTACATAACAATTGTAATTACTTAATAAAAATAATAATTGAAGAGGCAACCCTACACACATTTTAAAGCCCAGAAAGAGTAGGCAGTTAAAACGGTAGGTATCGATATTTTTGTAGGGAGTGATTTATCTATTACGTAGTACCTAACTACTTAGTAATCTGTGCCTATGCTAGTATTAGCCCTTTAACCGCAGAAAGTGCTTCTTCAATCGGTCAGATTCAAGTCGAGCTTGAAATGTGGTGTGTCCAAGCTCCTCATTTCTTTAGGCTTTAGGCGTAAGTTGATAGAATCTCTCAGGTGCTGATAACTCCATTGGTTTTAGCGATTGTGCAACTGTGATAATCAATTTGGTTTGCGCCGAAGGTAATCAGGTGTTACTATTTATTTACCTGAAATATATCTTTGAACTCTGTTCTAATCAAAACTGTTGACATAAGGTACATTTTCTCAACCGGATATTAGATACTTCATACTTCCTTAACTTGCACTACACAATATAAATTCATAATACCGACTGCCCGCACTTGACAAAGATCGTTATCTGCATATTCTTATAAACATGGATGTCCATACAGACATGTATGTATGTATACACACACATAAACTCCGACACCGTTTGACCGATCACGATGAAAACTTGCACACCTAGCTAACGAGTTTTTCTATGAAAAAGGTTATACAACAAATTTTTTTAACTAGCAAAAGAAACACCTTATAGACTCTAGATAACCTACAGTTCATTCATTTTAGATATCTAGGTGAGAATAAATACATTCGCAGAACAACGTCATATGCAGTTCTGTTAGTAAAATATATTTTAGTACATCTACATTTCAAAGTTTTTTCTACATTTCAATTTGATTAGTGAACAACTAAAAACAATATTTTTTTGCAGGGTCCATAATCTGACACCATAAATGTAGACGATCTAATAACATTTCAAAAGGTTTTAAAGCTAGTTTTTATGTTTTCACTTTGAAAAAGAAATGTATCGGTTAACATAAATTCAGAATGCATTGGTAAGTACACATTTAACGCGGTAAAGTGTATCAAGTGTTCGGTTCCCAGCACTTGTAAGATTGCCCAATACAGCAAAAACATAAACCACTTATGAATGGGTCCCATAGGGTTCACTAATAATAACACTTTGAACGACAGGTAACAGGCACCATTGACTTTTTTATTGTTTGACTTAAGTAAAGGATATGTTTTTTTCGTCAATAACTACTAAGAAGATGATAATCAAGTAAATTACAAGTGTTTAAAATCATTAATATATGTTTAAAGTTATCCTGTTTTAACATTTTCCTTATATTTTACGTCCAGACGAATGTTGTGTAGGTAAAGCACAAAACATATTTAAAATCAACGCTACATTATCACGTCGAAAAATGTATGCAATGCAAGATGGGATATAATGAAGAATAACACAAACAACAATACTCACAAAAGTAAAATGGACACTCTTAGAGATTGACAATGTATTATACGATGAGCCAAACGAAGTATGTGACTTATTTAATAACTTTTATATCAATCTGAAAGATAACAACATACTAATTAGCAATCACAACTACATAACCACCATCCCACAAAACACTAAGAGTATATTTCTGACTTCAGTAGACAACATTGATATATTTAGAATAATTAATTCCTTTGCGGCCACGGGTAACGACCATATTAGCACCAAAATAGTTAAAAACTTTTGTACTAAGTATAGCCGCTTACATACAGGATGGAAGAGACATTGTACTGAATACTGAAATAGTGTATTTAGATAATCATTCTGAGTCGAAAATCATTAGATTTTCAGCCGGAAAATTCATCATTTTCTTTTTATAAATTTACATTTTTTTGGTTAAAAGTGATATCACAATATCAATAAACACCACATACGAAACTGCAATGTAATCAATCAAAGAACATTTAAATTTGATGAACTGACTTTTGTATTATTATAAGTATCCACAGAAAGACGTTTTTGTAACTTATTCGCGTAGCTCCAACTTACACGCTGTATATAAGCAACCTGTTAATATCAAAAGGTATATTTCCCTCACGCTTGAAAATGTCAATTGTAAAGCCGCTACACACAAAAGGTGCAAAGACTTAAGATTAATATAAATAATTACAGACCAATAAGCTTGATCTCCAAATTACCAAAAATATTTGAGAAAGTCATATTTAACAAAATAGAGACTTATATCTTCATGCGACATACTAAAAAATCAGCATGGATTCAGAAAATAGAACTCCACTTCATTAGCGTGCTTTTCATTAGTGAGATAAATTACACAATGTCTAAACAATAAAACGATGATAGCCTGCATATTCCCCGATATAACAAAAGCCTTCGATTTCGTACACATCGTTTCACAAAACACTGTTGTCAAATACTAACTTAAAGTTTAAAACTTTCGCTTTCCGTGATACAATTATGTATTTAAACGGGAATTAACGCGATCACAAAAAGGTATTACTTACTCTGAATTGCCTAACGTCAGCCTGTGACCATGGCCGGTGCAACCTGGTCGAAACGTCAACTCTCCCCTCAAATTAAAGAAATCGAAAAGATATAACACACAATATTGGGATAATTTGAGAATATTTTAAGATTAAAAAAAAATAGAATAAGTTTTATTGTAAAAAAAATACTTATTTTTCACTTTTAGTTCAATTTATCATTAATGCGTCGTTTTTTACTTTTTCAACGATAATTTTTTAAGGTTGTAACTACTTCCCTGTGATGGAAGTGGGTAATTTGCGCGCCCGCTGCCTTCCTCGGATTTTGTCGCCTGTTCTCAGGCTCCCTCTCCGGAATATTTATTTTAAACGCGTACTTGGCGCAAGACACTACCTTGTCTTCGGATATAAAAAATCGCTAATCCTGAAGATCCTGATCAGGATAACGGAAAAACTATTTAAATAACCTATTGCATTGTCATTGATCCTTGATAAATGTGCAAAGTTTCAAATTAATCCGACGTTTTGAATGTGGTGAAAATCACGTTCAAAGATTACGTTACATACATACATATACACCAAGCTAATAAAAGCGTGTTAAAAAATTAAAAATACGGAAAGGACAGTGTAACAATATGTGCATGATGGAAAAGACAGAAATATCTTCTATCGTCTATAGCGTTCATGGTTATACTATCCGATTGCGTTAAATTTTGTAAGAGTTGTCGAGGTTTTTTTTTTAATGTCTAGCAAACGCAGCAGAAAATTTGTCGGCCAATATCACCGCTGTATTTTATAAGCAATTAATAGTGCAAAAATTAACTGTGTATTTGTGGCAAAACAAAACATGGTGTATCCGACATGTTTGCGTTGGTAGACAAGCTATTTGCGGTAGAATTTTTGTCGGACACAAACGTTTACGAACTTGTTAGTAAATTATGCGTCTAATTTGTTAATAATGGAATACGTATTTGTTAAAAAAGAAGTAATCACGAATTCGACACACTACCATGCTACGGCCAAAAAGCAGCGCTTTCGACAATTGTCGTATAAGAAAGTTTGGTAGACTCTTTAAAATGAAGCTACTGACAAAATTTCAGATATGTATTAATCATTTATTAAATTGGGTTACGTACTGGGGACTAATAGTGCCGATCAGGCCAATATGCGTCTTTCGGAACCTACCCACACCGACTGGCATACGCACAAGCCTTAGCCATTTGCTCTTCACACATCCTTTCAACATGCCCAAACCATCGCAGCATTCCTTTCTCAATTCTTGTCACTACTTTTTCATACAGCCAACACCGTTTTCTTACTTCATCATTCCTCACTCTATCAGTAACCTAATCTTAATTACACTTACCTCTCAGTGAACGAAATTCCACGACATTAATATTACTTTCATGTTTCTATGCCCACTTATTGTAAAATCTGCTAAACATATATATTGTGCGTGTCCTTAATTTAAAATATCGGAGATAATAGCTTGTATGTGAATATTGTTATGTAAGCCAGGGTCAAAGGTGTATCAAAACATATAATCGGTTCCGTGACTAGATGAGGGACTTAGAGCAGAATTACTGAAATTAAGGTAAAACACATTTATATTAATAACCCTCCTTAACGATCCTTAGGATGCTTCGTGTAGAGGCAAGACGCGTGTGTCGAAGTATAACTTGAAAGAAGGAAAGAAAGAAAAATTCTTTATTTCTTAAGTGGCGTTCGTGCTTACATTTAAAAAAAAAACAAAACATTTGATAAAACATTTAAAAAAAAAATTAAAATTAAAAAAAAAAACGAAATACAGTGACAATTGCCTTGCACGCACTTGCGCGTCACTTATTGAAATTCTATGAAACTTCGGGCCTGCAGAAGATTGGGCAATATAGCTTTGGAGGTTCCTGCCAGATCTGACAAGCAGACTTTTAGCAGCCGCTTTGACTTCCGTGTATGTAGCAATTCGTTAAGATTTAATCCAGCTGTTCATTCATGAGGCAATATCTGTTGTTTATCATAGATATAAGTTATTAAGTGATTTTTTTATTCTCAAACAAAAAAAAGAATATGCAGCATAATGGTCGCATATGTGTAACGTTTGTTGCAAAACTTAACCTATACCATGAAGCGATCAAAGTTGTAGTTTACAAACATAAAAGCGACAAAAATAAGTTATTCAACATTTGGATATTGAAGGGTTACATTGAAAATCAAAGTGATAAATACCGAAATATCTACTAACGTTCGCTTAAAAATAAACGCTACATACAAACGAGAAAATTTTGCTAACAATGCTTTACTGCTAACAAGAACACAAAGAAAAACAATGGTAACAATTATAGAAGTAAAATGTACCGCTTAACAAGCGGCAAAAAGAAACTGAAATAATGTTTAACAATAGAGCCAAGTGTAAAACGACGCATATATGTGTAGATATATGTATAATATCTGCACCTAGTACACAAAAGGTGCGGTAAATTTAAGTCAAACGCTATAATAACCATCATGTAACTTGATTACTTACAGAATAGAAAACAAAAAATACAGTCGAAATATGTTAAAATACCTAATTTATAAGTCATTCCACATGATATCATCTAATAGGTAAATCTGTTATTTTTTTAATTTTGCCTAAGCAATGTTGTTTTAGGATCCTAAACACGAGGTCAAACCGTGGCTTAAGTTTTTCCCGCTAAATAAAGCAATTAAAAAGTCTTATTTTGAAAGGTCACGATAATTTACTATTTTATACTAGATGTATAAACCTTAACTTAAACGCGATAATATTTTTAGCTACGATATCTTTTTTGTACATGCGAGGTTTTGATCGAATTGTACCCTTCGTATAACGGGTAATAGAGTGAAAGATAAAATATACGTTACATAGGCTGCACTAAAAGTATCGGGAATGGAATATTTCCACTATTCCTATCATATTAAAATCTTTTTTAATTGAAAACTCCTTGGTTTTAAAAATCGAATACCATTTATTTATTTAAAAAAAGATTCTCGGTCTTCTCACAAGGTCTTCTCAAGCTTGTTTAGTCGTTGAGAAAATGGAATTGACTCGAGAAAATTCAAGGGCGATGATTTATCATGACTTTCGAAGCGGTTTAACACAAAAACAGTGTGTTGACCGGATGCTTTCTGCATTTGGTGATGAAGCCCCATCCAAAACCACAATTTATCGCTGGTTTGCTGAATTTCAACGTGGACGTGTCAAGCTCAGTGATGATCTCTGTCAAGGTCGTCCAAAAACTGCAGTCAACCAAGAAAACGTTGATGCTGTGCGTAACCTGATTGAGGAAGATCAACATGTGATATACCGCGAAATTCAGGCAAATTTAGACATTGGCATGAGTCAAATACAAATAATCTTGCATGAACAATTAGGTGTAAAAAAGTTGTTTTCCCGATGGATACCGCATTTGCTCTGTGAAGAGCAAAAAGCGGCTCGCGTTACTTGGTGCGTCAGAAATCTCGAAAGATTCCACGCAGGATCCTCAAATGCTTTATACAACATTGTATCAGGTGACGAATCCTGGATATACGCGTACGAACCCAAAACAAAAAACCAGTCACGAGTTTGGGTGTTCGAAAATGAGTTAAAGCCAACTAAAATTGTTCGTTCACGAGTGTTGCAAAAAAAATGGTGGCCACGTTTGTCTCCAAAATCGGCCATGTTGCGACTATTCCTCTTGAGGGACAAAGAACGGTTAATGCAGAATGGTATGCTAGCATTTGTTTGCCACAGGTCGTTTCCGAACTCCGTAAAGAGAACTGCAACCGCCGCATCATCCTCCATCACGACAATGCGAGTTCTCACTCCGCGCACAGAACAAAAGAGTTTGTGACCATCCGCCGTACAGTCCCGACCTAAGCCCTAATGATTTCTATACTTTCCCTAAAATAAAGAATAAATTGCGTGGTCAGAGATTTTCATCACCTGAAGAAGCTGTGGACGCCTACAAAACAGCCATTTTGGAGACCCCAACTTCCGAATGGAATGGTTGCTTCAATGATTGGTTCCATCGTATGGAAAATGTGTCAAATTTTGCGGAGAATACTTCGAAAAGCAATAAATACATTTTTAAATAGTAATGTTGTGTCACTTCCTTGATTCCCAAAATTTTCAGTGTAGCCCTCGTATAAAACGTGATTAAGTCCCTATTAACACATCTTAAATGCATGACTTTGACGAAAATGGCATTTTAAAGCTAAAATACATACGAGTTTAGTAGTTTCTGAAAATATATACACTAATAAACGGTCTGCGTCGGGTACATGTGTTAGTTTCATTTCAAAACATCAGATAAATAATTTTATGAATAAAATCGAGTCAGCCTGTGACCACGGCCAGTGCAACCTGGTCGAAACGTCAGGCAATCCAGAGGTATGCAATAGCTATTTCGCGATCGCGTAATTCCCGTGTAAATCCTACTAATATTATAAACGTGAAAGTTCGTGAGGATGTATGGATGTATGTATGTATGGATGTTTGTTACTCTTTCACGCCAAAACTACAGAATCGATTGCGATGAAACTTGGTATGTAGATAGCTGGAGACCGATATTCCCACAGGATTGGGACTTACGCGGGTGAAACCGCGGGGCGCTTGCTAGTACATACATAATTTTAATTATATAAGATAACTAAAACAATACATATATTTCTGATCATATAAAATACACCGATCAACTTTGACATTCTAGGTCTTCAATAACCTATGACGATATATATGTGTAGTCATTTTATCACCGTTTAACATACAAGTCTTCACAAATTCACTGGTTTTCACACGTTTCATATTATATTTATAAACCTGATGTACAAGGAAAACATTAAAATAAAAACTTTCGTGAGTACATATTTACTAAAGATATACGGTTTAAATCACGTGTGTATTCCTCCACCTCCCGCGTCGGAGTCAGGCGCAGACACCGACGCGGAACGTAGATTCTGATAAAGGGCCCTCGTCGAGTCTGAAAGTAATCGAGCATCCGAGAAATACACACGCGAGTAAAACCGAATATTATCTTTAATAAACATTAACATACACAATAAGTAACTTTTTATCCATTGCATATAATAAACCGCAACAAATCCCTGCTTGTCAGTCTGTTGTTCATGATCACTAAAGAGGCGGCGGAACGGGATCGGGAGAGGACAGGCTCCCGTCCCGCAGACGCACCTGGCGCAGGAGAGCGCAGAATGATCTCCGCTGGCCTAAGGGTAGAGGGTCGGGCTGACCGTTACCCTAGCTAAAGCAGGCCTCAGACTGTGGCGCGACCTATTCCGCGCGGAAGGGGGTAAGGCCCTCCGTACTCCACGGTGTGGTCGCCTGCTGTCAAGCGGCCAAGGTCTGCAGGGGTTTTCGGGACTTCCTTTTTAGAGTATACACGGATCCCCTGCAATAGACCCACTTGTGACAGAACACCGTGTGGTTTTAGTCGGTTCGCTTACGACATACCACTTCACCGTTAGCTACGGTGAGGTGTAGATCCATGGGGACTTCCACACGATTAAAAAAATGATAACTGGAAAACCGTTTTTTACCATTCTTAGATATCCTCTTTTAATACCAGCTCAATGTGATCACGTGTGAATAAAAAATATGTGGAATATAAACTCAATTAATTTGTTTACTGAAGATGGAAGAAAGTTTTAATTGATTAGAGGAAATTATAAAGCAAATAAAACTTCAGTTTAAACTAAATTTGAAGATCAGCGGCTGATTCCTGACGGTTCGTGCTGGCTAAACGTTTGTGTAAACAAACGTTTAGCCTAATTAAATTGGAGTTAGTGTGATAGAAGAATATATTCCTCTGAAACAAATAGAAACAAACAGAAATAGTAAAGTTTAAGAGCAACTTGAGGATCATAGGCCCCAAAATCAAACACCAAAATTCAAATTAAATTATTTAGATACTAAAGTATGACGTCATAGTTGGAAAGTACCGTTATGACATTTATGATTATGATTTACATATGATTGCTCCCACTCTGACTTTACTGCACCTGCCTCCGTTATTCATATATTCGGAAAGTCCCCGTGCAACAGCTCTTCTTACATTCAATACATTCGTTAGTGTAAGGAGTTATTGAAAGAAAGGAAAGAGACAATCGATATATCATTAGGTGCCATGGCAAGCATTTCAACTTATAAATATTTTTAATTTGTGCAGTAATCAAATCACCCTATACCTATATTTATTATATAGATCAGATAAGGAAACAACAATAATTTCACAAGGGGTTCCATATGAGTCATGTTCGTTAAAAGGGAGTTGATTGCAGGGACTAACCAAATCATTTCGTTGGGAACATTTAACCATGGTTACCGATTAGTCAACACCGTAAGGAATGTTTGAAATATAAATATCAATTTTTAACCCTAAATGTGCATGTTTATTTTATTAAGACTAACTTAAGGCCGAACCCCATTCAAGACGCAGAAGAAGAATGCAAAGTAAATTTACAATCAGTGGAGATATCGCACTGTGCTATGTCAAAGCCAAACAAATAACTGCATATAGGGGAGCATTTATTATAGTAGTATTTTGAGAATATTTACAATAACTACTTATTATAAAGTGCCGACATTACATTTGTATACTATAGCCATAGGTATACGCAACCCGGGCTTGGAGAAGCGATCACCGATGAACTGTACGAGGTGACTATTGTTCTAGATGAACCAGTATACTTAAACACAGCAATAAACAAACATATTTATTAAATGTGTTTATATATTTATTCCTTATATTTATTTGTTACTCATATCGATAAAAGCAATCTCTTTTACTTATGTAGATATAAACAAATTCTTTACAACCATATTAATTGTTAATATTATTGATACTAAAAATAATCCTCGCGTTTCACCTTCGGCAACGGAAGCAGCACCGCATCTATTCTTTGTGAAAAAAAGGGACCGAAATTTAGATATGGTGAACCCATTGACCCTTACCGTTTCTCATCTACATCATCCCCTAATCAGACGGACAAGCCGAAAACCAAGCAGCTCCAAAATCCAAGCCAATCCCGACTCGACTAACATTATACGTGGTAAGACGGTAAAAACGTTGCAATAGTGTAAGTAACATTCGTAATAATCATTCTTGTCCAACAAACGGTTATAAGTAAAATGTACGTAAAAATTATAAAAAAATTGTTTCGTACTCTGAGTGTGCTGGTCCAAAAGGGAAAAAAATAAAAGCATACACATTATTACATTTTCCTTAACAAAACAATTAGTTAAAATTCTGGATGGGTTATTTCTACAATTCACTCTGTGGTCATATAATATACCGATCAACTTTGACATTTTATGTCCTCAATGACCTATTACGATATAAATGTGCCGTCATTTCATTACCTTTTAAGATAAAAGTCTTCACATATTCACTGGTTTTTACACGCTTGTCATGGTCATGTTAAATTATGCAGGTGATATCATTCTAAAAAATCTAATCACCCTTTTTATTCATGTACATATTATATCTATGAAGTTAATTAATAGCACAGGGCATTTTCCTTGAAATCATAAATTGTAACTCAATAGGATTTTCAGATTTTCCTGTTGATAATAGTTATACCTTACAACATAAATACTATACCTATATGATTTACTGATAAGCTGTGTTTTACATTGATTTATTAATTAAATTATTGTATAAATTAACCAGGAAGTAATTAAGCAAATCTTCAAAAACACTCGTAAGCTACAAAATCAAGAATTTTAACATTTAGGCACGTACTGTGTAGTTGTATTAATTCCGAGATGTAATTTTTTTATGCTGACAAGTGACCAGCCACCTTGGTCTTCTTAATGGTGTGGGACGACCACAACGCCGTGCAAATTGCGCTTTTTTGGATGTCTTGTATTTCTGAATACGCAATCCAATATAAATTAGTAATAGCACCTTATAATTATGTATTAAATGCATTAGAAGCAAGGTTACCTTCCAGAATATAGACATTTTTCTAATTAAAATACACTATTGGAATCATATAATTTATGCACTTGTCCTCAGAACGGCCTGGCATGGTCACGCCGCAGTTTGACCTTTGTGAGACTGCATTTCTCTGGTAAAGCCAGCTGCGTTCATTAAGAGACAATGCAAGCTTGCTACAGCTAAATTTGTATTTCTTATACATATGTATGCGTAAATAATGCTTTCATAAATATTATAGCTAATCCTGCTGAGAGTCACGTTATTGTAACTACAGTATCTATTACGTTATTGTAGTAGAAAACTTTATCTGTCGCGTAGGTTTTAAATTTATGACTATGCTTCTGCTGCTAAATCATTTTTATTTGCTTTATTGTCTAACTAATTTCTTGACTAACTAACTAATTTGTTATTACCTCTAAGGTAGGAACAGTGTTTATCACCCACACAGACGAACGAACCGAACACAATCAAAGGTAAGTTTTGAGCAAAAGTATATTTTTTAATATAATATCCTGGGACAACAGATAAACATACATATATTTTTTGTAAATAAATACATATTTTATACAAACACCCAGCTCAATGTAAATAGACATATTCATGCATACAAATATTTGCACTGAGCGGGAATCAAACCCGCGACGTAGCAGTCGAATGCACTACCGCCGCGCCACAGAGGTCGTCAATGATATTGAAAGCGTCGTATCGTGGATAGAATCCAACTCCAAACTGCTTTAACCTATACGTATCATTTATAAATTAACTGCTGAGGAACTGTATTAATGGGCAATTTATACAGTTCCTCAGCATCGCTGTCAACTGGTAATCTACTTACTTAAATAACAATGCTGATTTTACGTTAGATATCCAGCCGTTTGGTCCTAGAGAGCGTTGATTAATTAAACTTTGTCTATAGATAAAGTGAGCTCTCGCATAGCATAGTCAAAGCGTTTCGGTCTCAAACGTCGCAAAACCGTAATTACTTATAGCACAGAATACATACTTAGTCTATTATAGAGAGCCAGTGTTTGGTTCAGAGAATAGTGTGGCATTAAATGTAAAGTTTTGGATCATGCTCACCAATTTATGCTATCACTTTAGTGATACAAAATTGGGTGTAGATAATAACTATAAAATACGTACTTATTTGAAATTAATTGCATAGTATCACGTAAACTAGGTACGAACGGTAACAAAATTAGTTCGATCTGGCGGACAAATTGGAAATTAATATTACGTGTATTTCTTACAAGATTTGTAAGTGAATTTATTAATTTATAAGTGAGAGTCAAGATAAGTAGTTAAGTACGAGTAATGATTTGAAATGGATGGAATGGAATGGATAATATGGAAAAATTGGGATATCTACAAGGTATAATATATCAAGGCTTTGACAGCTTAAGGGACTAGTTTAACCAATTGCCAATTTGTTTTTTATTCTTATTTTATTAACCCCCGACGCAAAAAGAGGGATGTTATAAGTTTGACGTGTCTGTGTCTGAGTATCTGTACGTCTGTCGGTGACCATCGTAGCTCCCAAAAGGATGAACCGATTTGAGTAAGGTTTTTTTTTCGTTTGAAAGGTGACTTGATCGAGAGTGTTCTTAGATATAATTCAAGAAAGTCCGTTCAGCTGTTCGAAGATCAGCTCTTTTGTAATCGTTGAACGGATTTTCGAGTCGGGGCTATTTTAAATTTATGATTATCTATCTCTATATATCTTATCCTGTTGTTTATTAGCCTTGACCTGTAGTTTGATATTCGTCATCAAGATGCATACAACTCAAGTTAATGTGTCCCTCGGGGACTTCCTTTCTAAGGTATACCCGAGTCCTTTGCGATAGACTCACTTGTGACAGAACACCGTGTGGTTTTAGTCGGTTCGATTCCGACATACCACTTCACCAATAGCCATGGTGAGGTGATGACCCGTGGGGGTGTTAACACGAAAAAAAAACTCCGTATACACTGAGCAAATGTTATAAGAATTATGAACAGATAACATTATTTCAATCCACTTACATTCAGCGAAAGAATTGGCCGATAAAAATAAAGGTCACGTGTATTGTTTCTTTAGCATCCAACAATACAAGGTCCTCTTTCTACAGACATTACATTTTAATTTTAATTAAATACTTCACAATAATCTAAATTAATTGTAATTGTCTTTAAACTTTAGCGACGTGTATGTATATTAGATGTGTAAATCGGGAATTAATCACTTTAATATATATTTATAAGATACCTTTATATTTATTTTTTTGGTTTAGAGTCGGGTTAGTCTATTGATTTAATATATCTTAGGTGCACAGGTTAGTTTTCATAGCTGAATTAATTAGAAGTTATACTTTTTTTTATAATACGTATACATAATAAGGGAATTGCTATAACAACAAACATAGAGCGTTGAATAGTAAGTGAAGCTGAATTTAAATTTGACTTTAATTTTTTTCTGATAACAATATTTAGGTACATTTTGGAAATAGAGTACCGATGATCTTGAAGACTGGGGAAGCATGTCACTCCTGGCAACGGCCGCAATTAACCAGTAGCATAGTCATTAAGGGTTACTCATAACGATACGAACTACTCATGCGAGCTCGTACCTCGTGCTAGCTTATACAGAAAGGAGTAGGGTCTGATGTCTTCCAAATAGAAGTGGTCCAAGGAAATGGTGTAAAACGACTTGCCTGAGAGTAAATGGGTTAGTCATCGAGTTGTGTGTAAACCATCTCCTCCCAGCAATAGGTCTGATGACAGAGATACCGTGTGCTTTTAGTAGACAGGAATCCAACATAATCACTTCGTCGAACCTTCGAATGGTACCCCGAGGTTTTCACACAAACAAAAAAAATGTTAGCAGGTGATCTGCTATTTCCGAGGAACGTATATTACCGCCAAAAAAAGACGAGGGAAAATCTAACTAGTGAACCTACGCCGTTATTCTGCCATAGATATCTATAATCTAGACATGCTTTTGAAAGAAATCGGTATACTTCAATTGCAGAGGCTTGTAAACCTGATGTCGAACACAGTGTTGTTTTAGTCGTTTCTGCACGAAATAATCCGTTATCAACTATAACCATTGTAGCAGAAGAACTAAGAGTAGTCATGAACAAACTAAGGATAAACAACCTATGTATGATACCTGTCTTTAATTGAAAAGCTCAATTTTATCCAAACATAGGTTTGTTTGCTTTATTGTTAAATGCAGTGGACACAAATCGCACTTCTGATCAGCAAAAATATGTAACTCTCTCTAGAATTTCGATTCTTACTTTATAATAAACATTTTACGATTTGCGTTTATAATGTTTAACAAACTTTTAAAAAAAATTCTATAGGGACATAGATGGTGCATTTGGCACTTATCAGTAAGTTTTGTAAAATTATTCGCGTGCACTAGACCGCTCGTTTGAATAAAATAGTGAGTGTGCCGTGTTGCGTCAAGAGTGTCGGTTCAATGCTCCGAAGACACCGTATCGGGTTAAAATATAACAGGACTCGGTATTTTCCAGAGCCCGCTTAATGAATACTAATAAACTGTTATCATTTTATAATATAAAATTTTAAAATATATTTTAGAAGGCCACACTAGCTTGTGCTACGTCTTGACGTGATTTGAAGTTTAGCCAGACTTGGAAAAAAAAACAATAAATCACACGAATCCTATGTCTGTGTCCACGTCTTCGCTGAACCTGTCAAACGTTGTCCTCCATACACTAGGCCCGCATAATGTAACAAAACATAGTCCTTTATATTGCTTACGCTTGCTTAGGGAGATTTAAACCCAGTAATCAGCCTTTTAGTGCAAATGTGAACTTTCTACAACTATAGGTTAAATGTTTATTAATATAAAATCAACTGTTATGACTTAAATGAAAATGTATTTATTAAGTTCATTAACAATATCACACTTCATCATATAAAAAAAAAAATACTACACGAAATAGGTCACTTATTACACTTATAGGACCAGTACTCAGCCTATTTATAATCGGTAGACTAGATAAAAAACAGGTAAGTTAATTAGAAACCTGACGACTTTGGAGCTTCAAGTCATAACGTTACTGATTGGGTATTCTCTCTGTTGACTCAAGGTTTTCAAGATCCAGCATCTTAGCGGTTCTATAGTAAAGGTCAGAGCAGTATTCTAGACCGGGACGGACTTGTGCTTGTGCCAGATGGAGAATCAACAGTTGACCTAAGTGGTAGTGGTGGTTTTGTGGTACCAAGTCTCCTTATGTCCGACTTTTTTCGGTTATCGAATCTTTACAAAGCCTCTACAATTCTACATGAACAATCAAGTACAGTAAATACACGTTAAAATAATGATAATTAATTTCTAACACGCACACGAAAAGTGAGAGGTACACGACCGGGAAACTACGTAAGCAACTAGAAGGTATCTATAGAAACCATTTAGTTCACAACAAACAAGTGGAACAGCTGTAACATAATTATATTGAAGGTGTGTCGTAGTACCGGGCGCTCCCCGGCGAGTCAAGCGCACGGCCGGCGCGGGAACACCTGCCACCTGTGCAGCGGCCGCACCCTTCGATATTTCAACCTGTCTCTTCCATAAACTACTGATGGGTAATGCAATAGTGACTAGACCATTATCTATGTGATTCTCTTGTTAGGAACAAAGCAATATTTAAAATGTTCTATTAGACGTAAGTTATTTATTGAAAAAAAACTAACAATTAATATTAAGTGCTTAATTTAAATTTCAGACACAAAAGAAAAATTAATAATTTGGTAGGTAAGTACATTTCATCGTTTTTGCTTAATTAAGAGCGTTTAATTCGAATTGAAGGTTATTCTGTGTTAACGAATGTTGTGGATGAGGTTACAAAAAATATTTTTAGGATTCCATTCCACAAAAGGAACCCTTATAAGATCATCCGTTGTCTGTCTGTCAAGACCCTTTTTCTCGGGAACGCGTTGAGGTATTAAGTTGAAATTGACATTACATATTATGTATGTCTGCGGTCTCTTGTAGCTGTAAAAAATGAAGCTTTTAAGTAAACGCCATCAAAAGATGAGGTCATTTAAAGCCTTATATTTTAACATTTCGCAGGTAAATCAAAACCTTATAGATACTTTCCATTAACCTAGAATTATGAAATTTGGCGAAAACCTAGGTCGTACATCACAAGTACAGGAAAAAATCCAAATGGCGGTAATTTGTTGTTGTATCATATAAAAAATATTTCTAGCGATTACAAACATGTACATATTTTGCGCTTGGAAATGTGTCTGTGGTGTATATCGATATATTGGAGAGTATTTTATTCTAACCTACAATCTAGGCAATAGAAATAGATGAAAGAAAATAAATTCTCTTAAAAAAAACTTGACGAGAAAAAGGGCTGAAAGTACCAGAAAATTATCCGTAACTTAATGATGACTATGATCACAATCACAACTTCGTGTATTTGACACCCCTACACCCTATCCGCTGCTAAATATTAATAAGAAATAAGAGCGGTTTCCAGACCTAGGCCCGCGTGATGTCGCATGTTTTGGCACATCTCTTATGCACCGGTATTAAAAACTCACATTTCTTTGAATTTTTTTAAGAGGAGTGTTATTGGGTCTCAGGTAAAATGTTGCATTGAACAAATATTGATTATTTTTCCTATCGGCGGAACGTACCCTAAAAGTTATTTTGTATCTACATATGTTGAAGATTCCCACGAGAAAACGGATACTACGACAACACTACGGCAGATACTCTCCGACGATTAAGGTAAAAAATGAAGAACATCTATAGCCTCTGCTTAAGGTAATTCCTTTTGACTCATCCATAAATTAGAAAGGGGGAAGAGTCCAAGTTCACACATAGGAAAACAACACACGTAATTAATAGATGCCTAACTACCATTTAAATAGTTCAAGCAAAAAATAAGACGAAATCTAACGACAGTCATTGAACAGACAATGGCTGCATATTCATAAATAGAATGTAGGTGGATCGATAAGCGTATTCAAAAGCCAGGTGGTGCATTGCCTGCACCCCGCGACCCAATAATTACAGACAGTGCATGCTCAACTTGCAATGCGATCGGTTCTACGCTACAATAGTTAACGGAACACACCATTTTGTTATCGATTAGTAGATGAGACTATACTTTGGCTTTGCGATATATGATAATATATTATTCTATCCTAGATTAACATATTGGCACGCTGGTACCGACACCCGCGCGGGCGACAGCTGCTAGAGAAAGAAATCTATTGGTTGCAGTGCTGTTTTTTAAAGTTTGCATAATAACATTGATAAATAACACCGGTGATTCAATTTCTTTCCTAATCGTCTATATTTTTAAACATTAATCAAGAATCGAGCGACGTGCTCAAACGGAAACGTAGCCGTGAAAGTAGTTGTAGTTCTTTCTAAATTAATTTAAAACGACAAAATTAAATAAATTTGTAAACGAATCATGCGATGTTAGTTGAAAGTGCCCGAACACCAACACGATAACAAAATAAACTCGTTTTATTTATTCGGTAGTAACTTAAAATTATAATTGTTGTTATAAATATGTAAAACTAGCTGTACTCGCGACTTCGTCCGCGTGGAATAGTGTATTTATATCGAATCAACAACCTAAAAAATAAGTTTCAAGCTAGCTCTAAATATGACAATACTTCCATACAACTTTTCATTCCCACCTTTCAAAACCTTACACCCCTTTTTTCGCATTAAAAAGTAGCCTATGTCCTTTCTCAGGCTCTAGACTATCTGTATAACAAATTTCATTTAAACCGGTTCAGTAGTTTTGGCGTGAAAGGGCGACAGACAGACAGAGTTACTTTCGCATTTATAATATTAAGTAAGGATAAAGTTGTTGCAATGAAATTTATATTTATTCATCTGAATAGATCGCACAAATTACATTTACATTCTATGCAAGGTTCAAACTACAATAGATAGCGCCATAAAAAAAGGCTAAAAAACTCAGGGTTGTCAACAAACGTGCAACCTCAAGTTCAAAAGCTTTTATTAATATTAGATGTGTAAAACAGGATTTAATGCGATAATATTTATAAGGTACGATGTCTTTTATTTGCCCGACGCGACGTTTCGATCGTGGTCCCTGTTGTCCACCCGTGACCGAATATTACCGCGATAAAGTCCCGATTTACTTACATCTAATATGCATACAAGTTGCGAAAGTTTAAAGCCATTCATTGCAAGCTGTATCAAACTCTAGGGTGCATGTAGCTTATAGAGCCTTGAGGTATCGTGACATACAAGGAGTAATAACCCTGAAAGAACCCTATGAAGCCTTTTTTAAAAGCTCGATATTCAAGTCTTTTGGAAAGACTATTGCAAGAAAGATTTGAATTGCCACGTCATAGCTCGAGAGAAAGGTTTTTTCAACGTGCTACAAAGATACTTTAATGCGCGAATGAAATTCCTATCACTGGCTGTAGGGGGATGCACGTTCCCATAGATGTTCAGTTAATTTTTGTTCTTGTGTGCAAAGCCAACAGGAAATTCATTTTAAAGATCAAGTAGAAGAGGTTAAAGCCGGTGAAGGTAAGACACGACAGAGTAATTAACGCGAAACAATGATATTTTCACCACAAGCGTGCAGACCTTCGTGGAAGGACAAGGCAATGATGCGTGAGGACTGACTTGAACTTTTACTACTATTGCTTGTAAAAAAAAGTTAAAAGGTCGTGAAAGGCACGCATTATTTGCTAATATTTCTGGTGTCATGCTGTCATGGATGCTGCAGGAGATGGTGTTAGTTTCGCACGTGTTTATTCGCAAGTGCCCGTGCGCCGCGCCGGCATCGCAACTTTCCTTCATTAACGGTACAACCGCAGTTTACATGAACTGTAACCATTTAGAACACTGACACAAATGCAGCACTGTATTTTAACACACTCGTAACTAGCTAACTTTGTAAATAAATCTTGAAAGTTAATTTTAACTTACTTCTGTCGCTGTCGTATCGATATGAAACTTTGTGTAGTTTGGATGACAATACTATAATTTGGTATCTTGGAGTTGATCTGATGACGAAGCCATGAGATGGATAGTGGAACTCTTCAGGGGCTACTACTAAACACCTCGAGTTTGGGCTCATATGATTGGTTTTGACGAGTCAAACAGATTGGCTTTGGTAACAATGGTCTGATGTTGAAGCTAGGAGGTGGATAGTAGAACTCTTTTTAAGTTTTTAATTCGAGCGTGTTTCTTTTAGTTTTACTAAACTATGATTATTATATAATCAAGTTGGCAAACAAGCACACTGGCAGCGATATAGTAAGCGGGTACCGGCCTCTAAAACCCTCGCAATTTAATTTTTGCTACTTTTGCGTTGTCTCATTGTTTAGCGATCCTAAACACCAGTAGTAAATCAGCAGTAATAGTTGAAACACAACCACAGACGGGCGCTTCTAATTTGAGCAGAAATCTCCTGTTCCTCTCCTCTTAAACGCATACAAACACTGCGTAATTTAGGGCCTATACTATGGCCACATATGGCTATAGTAAAGGCCCTGCCTATTTCGGGATCAGACGGTGTTAAGCTTTATTATCCTTACTTCCTTACTAATATTATAAATGCGAAAGTAACTCTGTCTGTCTGTGTGTCTGTCGCCCTTTCACGCCAAAACTAATGAACCGATTTAAATTAAATTTGGTACACAGAGAGTCTAGAGCCTGAGAAAGGACATAGAGCCTGAGAAAGGACATAGGCCGCATACTTTTTAACGCGAAAAAAGGGGTGTAAGGGGTTGAAAGGTGGGGATGAAAACATGTATGGAAGTATCGTCATATTTAGAACTAGAAGCTTGCAACTTATTTTTTTAGGCTGTTGATTCGATATAAATACACTATTCCACGCGGACGAAGTCGCGGGCACAGCTAGTTAGTAATATTTGTTGAAAAAAAATAACATTGCATCAACGACATCCAAAGGTTGCCTGTGCCTTTTATTATATATAAGCCCACCCATTATGTAAAAACCGAACAAGTGCGAGTCTGACTCGCGCACCAATGGTTCCGTAAGCATACAAACTTCTATGTATAGTACGCCCATCTTCGTTTTTTCCGAGAGACAAACTTAATTTTACAGTTCTAAAAATACTCTCCCATACATTGATTAAGGACAAAGGCAACTTTCACCGCAATAAGTATTTAATGGTAATTTCAACTTGATGCCTCCACGGATTTCTGAGAAAGAAAATCTTGACAGACAGACGGACAACAAAGTGACTCCATACGGGTTCCTTTTTTTCCTTTTGAGGAACGGAACCCTAAGAGCTTTTTATTAGGTAGAAAAATATAGAATGTGTAATTAAAGAATCACTTTCCTCAAAAATTACACTAATATTGTTGAAGACGTCTTTAAATAGTGTATAAACTCTAATGAATTCCATAATATTCTAATGAATACCAAGAATGAGGTTAGTCATCTCTACGAGTGTAGGTAATTAAAGGTACCAGGTATAATACCTATACTGGAAACTTCAGTTACCTGTTTGCTAATGTTTGAAAACGTGCTTAGAGAGCCTAAATTAAGGTATGAGTAATATGTGCATTGTGTAGCTATCTACTAAACCAAATCGAATTGCTATCCAATCAATATGTTCCTTACTTTTTACCACAGACTATATCATTATCTCTGGTGTCTTTGGATACATAAATCAATGTTTATTTGATCGTATTTTATGCGCTGCCGTACCGTTCATCCGGTCATCATGAAAGTTTACATACACATTGCCAGGTATACTGAAAAGAACATAGTGTGCCTTTCATAAAAAAAAATAGAAACATTCCGTTAATGAGTTCGACAATGTTTTTCTAAGGGTCTGCTACCCGACTAAGGCCAGTGTAATGGACGATACATACACGGGAATTAATTTAAAAGGTATGTACTATGTACATACATAAACCATCACGTTAATTCCTACCTTATATCATGGAACGCGTAGCGAAGAAGCATACTTGCGCCTATGGTCGCTAACAAAACCAGAGAGCTATATAGTCTGTTGTCGGCCGTTTTTGAATAGATGTTATTGCCCAGATATGCTGTCAATGTGATTGAAAGCTTATTTAAAGCCTTTTACGTAAATATTTCGCGCGGGCACTATCCCTTCAAGTAATTTGAGGGCATTGGGTTCTACATGCATATGGGTCCCTTTGTTGAAAGTCAAATGTATGGCTTAGTCACGATAATGCATTCCAATTACTGACCAAAAACAATTAACTAAACATGAAAGCTGCAATACTTTCTTTAAGAGAAGCAAGTTAAAATACGGCACACAAACAAACATGTTCGCTGCTTTCGTTCGAGAGCGGCGTCCGCGCCCAAACTGTAGTTTCTCTTTGACACTACTCGTATTACTCACTAAAACATACATACATATTAAGATACGAAGATGCGCTCAAGAGACCAATTACTAACTTTTAAGTGCACTTTTTTAAAATAATTTTTTAAATATTTTTTGTACGACTCAACGTTTTTTTTTAACACCAAGTAGCAAATAAGCGTACGGCCTATTTCATGGTAAGCATAAGAATAATGCCGCCTCAGTAAACACCTTTTTTGGAATGTTTGAAGAATGCCCTGATATAGTCTATGGGAGTTTAGCGTAGTAAGCAAGCATTCGGGTTTTAAAGTACGAGGGTTAGATGGTACCCCGGTAAGGGGTGCCATGGTAGTAAGGTACCGTGAGCGTTATCAGTAGAACAAAAGGAAAGGGACATCCTGCCTCCTTTTAAAATGATTATCATGTTACGACACCGACGCGTCGGGTCGATTCTCGACTCTCGACTCCCTGACAATGGGCCACAATGGGTTAGGCATCCTCGAAATACACAGATGAGTAAAACCGTATATCTATAATTTAATACCTCTTACGAAAGTTTTTATTCGAAAATGATTATCATACATGAAAAATTATTACTTTATAGGTTATTTTAGGACAAGACAAAATCACCTTAAATGCAAGAATTCTGAAGTATTTCCAAATGTTAACAATACCTATTGTGTGCATGTTTTGCACAAGAGTGTTCTTGATTAATTGAGTTAATTAGTTTTCATCAGGTTTATCTTTAGGTGGACAGGGTCAAGAGCCAGGAACTAGAAAGGTACATTGTATGATTTTTTTCACCTTATATAGACTCCTTGCATTACTTTAAGAAAACATCTCTTTACAAGATATCTACTTAGCATGTTCCATTAACTATCAACACCTTTGTATATAACTGTACAAATACAACTATATACTACTGATTTATATGTTAGAGCAAATCTGTTTTACTAGAAAATATTGTTACATAATGTATGTAAATATGCAACTATTTGATTTTACAGTCAAGGCTGCTTAGTTTTTATTTAACTGCCTATGTTATACCAAGGCCAAAGATAAGCTGATGGTATTCTATTCATTGACAGAAGTTCCACATTTTTCACATATTTAACTCACAACTAAATAGGTGAAGGTGTAATTTTTACAAGTACATACAAGCTTCAAAATTTTGATTTAACCTATATTAAATTGTATTCTAAATTTGAAAATATAATTAAGGTAGAGTTTTTTTTATTTTTAATTGATAATGTTGCTTTGGTTTTGTCTATGAAGGAGACTGTCTTTGTAATATTAAAACAGAGATAGAGACAATAAGTGCATGATTAAGTGCTTTACATACAAATGTTTGGCAAAAGTTTAAAGAGATACAAATATAAATAAAAAATAGTATTGAAAGTAACAATAAAAATATCATTAATTATTATGAATTTATAAAGTTGCCCATTCAAAGGCATTTGTACTTTGAAGGTTGAAAGTAAGTTTCTCTGTACTTGAATATTATTTAGTTTTTATTTTTTTATATTAATCTTTTGTTAAGCATTATGAATTCTAAATCTAAGAGATGTATTTAAAAAACTCACAATGTGTTATGTTATCTAAGTATGATAACTCATTGTAATTGAAATAATAATAATATAAATTAATCATATACACTGCATATTTTAAATATATCTAATTGAGTATATCATTATTTATCAGAGTTAAAAGCAAGCAGAACATTTTCTTTAAACTTATTTGTTTAAAAGCTCCTGTTCTGTTGTGGTGTACCTCAAGGAAATGTTTTGGAAATAAAACAAGCTTTTAATGATGCCTTTCAGTGCTGAACAACACAACATTTCTTTGTATTATTATTATATGTATTATTAATATTATTGGTGTGTTCCAACTGGTAAAATAGCACAATAGGATTCATTAATATATTTTTTAATAATGGGTGTATGTTATGTCTTTATAAATTAATAAATCAAATAGGACTCCAATTTATTTACTTTATGAATTCCAACAACTAGTACAAGGTTGTCTCTAAAATTTCGTATTGACTAACAAAACATTTAGTAAATAAGAAAAGAAATTACTTATAAAAATTGTCAAAAGGAAGTCCGCACCTACCCCGCCCCCACCAAACGTAAATACTAACTTAGAATTTTATTATGTTCGTGTGACGAACGCTGTGACGTTTCCTACAAAGCCTGATATTTTTAAGCCTTTCACAGTCATATTACAATATTTCACAGTGCATGTTTATGGCTCAAGTATTTGTAATCAAATAAAGCATGTTAATTCTCCCGTAATATTCGTTACTTAAACAAAATTAACGGGCAAACGAATTTACACAAACCTGCTAGTTCCACAGCGCCGTGTCGCCTCCAAACGTCTACCTTCATTATGTTGAAATAACAAAACACAAAAAACTATTCACCTACACTACGTTAACAGATTAATTAATTCATAATTCACTTGTTCCAAATAATTAAACGTGACTTAAATTAAACAAAACTTCACGAGAAAAACATAAAGCTTTTAATGTCACAAAAATAAAAAAATAAAAATTAACATCACCACCGAGCATCACCCATTGACTGACGGTTTTCTGAAGATTGTGTACGTTTTACTAACAATGGTAGATTTGTAGGTTTCCCAACTCAAATCACCTTGTAGTATTGACAAATTTAATTGAGGATACTTAATAATTATGCGGAATACTTCTATGATTATTTTCTTTATGTAAAAGTTACAACAAATAATGTTTAGTACAAAGTACAAAACTGAATAATTAGTTTAAAAATTTTAGGTAGTAGAAATATCAGTAAAGCTAGCCACACTCATTTTTAATTCCAAGGTTGCCAGTAAACAAATTAGGGAACTGCAGGAGTATGGTAATAGTTGGAATCTTGAGAATATTACTTTTTAAATATATACAAAAATATGGTATTTACATTCTAACATCCTCCACAAATATAATTATGTTGGAGGTGATATAAGTCCTCTAAATAATAATTGGAATGAATTTGAAATGAAATTTAATGGTTTTTTTTATGATAAAAATAATTAATGAAATGTACTTTCTACTTTTTAATATATTAACTTTAGCTTTTTAATAAATTAAATTCATAATAATAAATATAATTTATACAACAAGTATGAATAAAATATACATAAATAAAATTAGGTCGTAATAAAAATAAAATGACATTACAAAGTAAATGTTGCTATTTTTTCATAAAAAAATGGCAGCCTTCATGTCGTAAGCTTTTCTTTTCTTTTCTACAAATGAAAAGTTTATAACATCAATTTACTGAGGAATTATAATGCTATTTCAAGTGATCCAGATGGTTATTCGATTTTCTGAAACAGTTATATAGCTATTAATCGCCGTGAGTCATGTACTTCATATTGGCTGTGAGTACTACGTGGTTGTGATTATTGCAGATTTGTTAAATTAATTTACGTATGCTAAAATACCAACCGTAAATTCGCTTACAATTTCTAGTATACATCTGTCTCCTTTCTGTACAATGTTTTTATTTTAGGTGGAGTAAACATCGGGCTACATATGCAAATGTTTAACGGATTGAAAGAGAACAAGAAGAGTATTTCATTGAGAAAAGTGAATAAAGATAACATGAGCGCTGGCAGTGTGATGTTAGACCGTGAGCTGGCGAGCACGCGTCGTCTACTGTGGGGCGATCAAGTGAAGGATGATGTATTCCGGCGGTGGGCGCAGGGCTTCCAGTTCAGTCCGGACGAGCCTAGTGCCCTCATTCAGCTAGAAGGGGGCCCTTGTGCAGCTATTGCGCCCGTCCAGGGCTTTCTGCTAAAAATACTGTTATCTGAGACACCAGGACACAGTTTTCATGACTTAACGTCAGAGAAGTGCAATTCTCTACTAGTTAGGGCTGTGTGTACAATATTAAGTCAGTGTCTAGCTCCTAAGTACAATGTTGCCGTGTACAGGAAGAATGAACCTGATGCTGAAACCAGCGGTGGCAATAATTTGGAGGGACAATCCAACACAGTGTATGATACCATAGAACAATTCCATCGGCGGATAGAAGTTCATCCATTTCAGTCTTTATCGGAAGTGGAATCATTCTACACAAGGAATATTAGAATACTGAAGGACAAGTATGGTGTTCTACTTCTGTTGTATAGTGTTATTCTCAGCAAGGGGATCTCTGTAGTGGAGGCGGAGCTGTCTGAACTGTCGGATCCCCTCATTCATTCAACATATGGCTATGGTTCACAAGGACTCATTAATTTAATGCTTACTGGAAGAGCAGTGGCACATGTCTGGGATCATGATCAAGTAGTGGGAGGTCTTAGACTGCGTGGCATTGAAAGACAAAATGACATTGGTTTCCTCACAATCATGGAACACATGCAATATTGTACTGTTGGTTCGTTTTATAAAAATCCCAAGCACCCGGTGTGGGTTTTAGCCTCTGACACACACCTTACGGTATTGTTTTCTCTTGAGCGACGATTAGCTGCACCTGAAACAGTTGGGGAATCAGCAGAGCGAATTTTTCGCTCCTTTGATCCTGAGGGAAACAATTTTATTCCTTCAGCTGCACTTCAAGATGTGTTATGTGCTGCTGACCTTGTTAGTGAACCTGAATATGTAGAATTGATGAGAAGGAAATTAGATTCTGAAAATTTGGGCATTATACTTCTTAGTGCATTCATGGATGAATTCTTCCCAGGATGTGAGCGTGGTGCACCTGACACATTCACGCTTCACCATTACAATGGCCTGCTCCGCAGCAATCCTGGTGCCCGAGTCTTGTATCGGACTGGACGTGCTGCGCTACTTGAGTGTCCAATGCGCGCCGCCAGTACCGACGCCATGCTGACGTGTCTGCAGACTAAGTGGCCTAGCATTGATGTTGTATGGGATGATGGACAGTCTCCGTCGCTTAACTAGCAGGAGCCAAAACCTGATGACCCCTTGCTTGGAACTCATACTGTGACTCAGTGAAGAATGCGTCAAAAGTACCTTTAGATATGTTAAAATATGTCGCTGAAAAATTCCATTACTTTATTGTATTAACTTATGTATAAAAAATTGTATTGGATGGATTGCATTGAGGCTCCACATGGATGTGTCTCGCACTGATATAGACAGCTATTTTGCATTAATTTGTCATCCTGGAGATGCCAGTCCATGGGGTGGCGTTATGACATCACGGCATCATTGTGGCTCACTCAGCCTTTTATGAGAGCTGACACCTAATAAATAATAGTACCAGTACTATCTTGCTGTGAGATTAGCTCCAAGCTACTTGTGTATATGAGTGATCTGATAAATTAAGCAATAAGCTTTAGAGAGAGTTTAAAAGATAGCGTAAAATATAATTTTACAATGCTCTATTTTTGTGTTAAAGGGATAATTGTTTTATAAATTTGGACCGTTACTGACAAATCTATTTTCGTATTACGATTAGGTGTGACTAAAGTTGCTCTAGGTCATGTTCTTATTACCTACATGTAGATAATGCCAACAGATTAATTTCTAGGCAACATTTGCAGTGATCTGTGTTATTGCTTACTTTGTACACAGTCAACACACTACAAGTATAAAGGCTGCCCACACACTTGCACTTGCCTGTCATACATTGCTATATACACATTGTCTTTGTTATTGTGATTTATGACTTGATTTACATGCATGTTCCCTGAAACACACACATGGGAGCAAAACCATATACTGTTCAACTACCATAAGTACCACTCAGAGATGTTATTGTTCCAAAACATGAGCTTTCATTTTGCTATTGATACATTAGGAGGAATGTTTCATGTACTGTTAAACTATTAGACTTAATTGTGACAAGCCATCCCATATTTTAAACATTTAGGTGGAGAGCTAGTAAATATCTCGCCAATACTGTATTATACTGTATTTGATTTATATAGAGTATTTTTCAATAATTCTGAAAGATTTTTCAGTATTTTTATGTATTTAGTAACATCAAGATGCTTTCAGACCTGATGTGCATTGAATTAGCTTCTATCGGGTTGTGTTGAATGAACCTAATGTACCTGAATCGAGTCAGCTTGTAGAATATGGAAGCATTCTAAATATTTTTTGTATGTATTAAAAGTGAAGTTTTTATTTATGTGAACCAGTAGGTGACTGATGTCGTGTGGGAGTCCTCTGGGAAGGATTCTGTTGTTGACTATGTTGGTTGATTTTTGACTTGATTCATACATTTTGTATACATTTTTTATAATTTAATTTATATTATAGCTGAAATTTACTACATTTGTTCAAAGACATGATGCTAACTATGATAGCTATTGATTAGCAGACTGTTGAAAACCACTGTTGCACAAGTGAGATCATGTCTGTCATTACCGAGGTGGGTAGTCATTTCCACTGCCTCATTCTCAGCATGGAACATGTAACTCTACCTTTGATTATAATTTAATTGTAGTGATTATATTTGTATTTTTGTCAGATTCATGTAAAATAGCTGTGCACATTAGTGTCGCATTATAAAGAGTATATTGAAAGATATTTTCAGTTAGTCATAAATAGTGTAACATGCTTTTTTAATTACAATATGTGGGTTTTATTTTGTTTATGACTTTTTCTGGACCTTTTTGATATTTTACTTTGTTATATACAATACGATTTCTGAAATAACTTTTTCCAATAATTCAAACATCAACTTCAGATAACAATAAAAGGAAGTCAATTCGAAACCGCACATACAACTTCTACCCTCTGCTCTTGGGAACTTGGTGAACACCTACTCATTCTACGTGTACTTCTTATCCTTTCACATTTGTTAGAAAATGTATTTTATTTACAATGTTTTGTAAAAAAGGAAGGTCGCAAATCATAACCTAGGAATCAAGTCCTAAGTATTACAACAGATCTCACGCCTAAACTATAAGAATTATTTACTAGGGGATTCCTAACTCTGTCAAATAATAAAGACATTATCTGGAATATATATTATATAAACATGAAAGAAAGAATCATCATTAACAATGAGTATGAAAGATTATTTTAGATTTACCGGTTCTTTTTCTGTAATAATCGGTTCGTTACGATATAACACTGCAAGACTACAACACTAGTTTGTTTATCAACATTATACTTGTCAAACCGAAGTTTTGTTTTATTGATGCGATAATTCGTAATGGGTTAAAAATATAAATTCTAAGGGTAAAAGTATTCTTTTAAATAGCTCGAAAATGGCTAGAGAAGATATAGAATTTAAAAAGTATGCCATAGAATATGATCCCATTAAAATTGGTTCCATTGATGGTAAGTGCATTTCTTGTAAGAATAATATTAAAGTACTTACCTTTTTCAATGAGCAACTTCCCTCATCCATATAAAGTTCTAATATAATCTCTTAAGTAATTATGTACGTACGCAAATTATAACGGCATATATATACAGGTACGGACACGGAACCGCACGATCGTGCAATTCTCCGCGCATTGCACTCCGAGTACAATCCTAGCAAGCTAGCAAAAGGAAATCCAAACCACACTCTTTTCGTTGGCAGACTTAACCCTAGAACTACGGAAGTAAGTATCTTTACGAGTTTATTGAATGAAAATATTGCTTACAATTACTGTTGTTATTATACTAGGAATACTTTCCTCTTTGTAACGATCTCACTATAAGTTATATAAGCATTGTTAGGCGATGTTTAGTATTTACGGTCTGTTTTTTTTTTAACAAAGTTGTCAAACATGTACATAATTCTATAAACCTGAGCAGTGACCTATAACTATTGCCAGCTATGCAAATGGTTAATTATGGACCTCTGCTTACCATATTAGTGACGCCTATTTATGAGGAGGGGGACAAGCTCTTTAAGACTCTTGCAGATGGTCTGGTATTGGCTGGTGGTTCAGGAACAACCCGAACAACACTGTTCCTTGCATGATTACTATCCAATTATCCACCACTCCACTACTGTGTTTACTAAAATAAATGAAATAAAATAAATTATTCAAAACTGTTTAAAATAAAAAAGTAGAGATAAATGATTTATCACTATAGATTTTTCTAACCCCTACTACAGCATATTATACTACTATTGCCTCACTACAATTTTTAATAAATTCGTTTTACCATGTACACATACTTCACTAAAAGTGTCCCAATTCTGCTGTTTATCCGACTGCCCATAAATACTCAATATTCATACTCAAAAGGTGGTATGTTTTTTATCACAGGATTCAATGCTGTAGATAATTTAAAACCACCTTTCCAAATAAATTTTTAATTCCCGTCAACATAATTGTGTTATGTAGGCATGTCTGAAACTACTGAGAGAATAGAAGTGCAGTAATATGCATAATACTTAGAGTTAGACTGTGCCTACATTAAAAACTATGTGAGTCTTTTATATGATAACAAATTAATGAGCATCGTAACATAGCTTATAACCAATTGAAAATAAATTCTAACTAAAATAATAAAATATGTTATTTGGCATATAATTAGTTATAAAATTAAATCTGAAAAAATGCAAAAAAGCACCCCACCGATTTTAATAAAAAAAATTGTGTGTCTTCAGGTGGATTCGAGAACGGTTTAGATTTACAATTGGACCCGGTAGATTTTTTTCTTCTTCTTATTTTTAAAAAAGACAACTCCCGCATTAGTAATTACTCCTGTGTCGTGGGGGACTTTACAAACATACAAACAATGGACACAAAGAACACCCAGACTCAGGTGGGAATCGAACCTACGACCTAAAAGCATAGCAGTCAGGGTCACTAACCACTAGACCAACAGGCAAGTCGATATGTAGATGGCATTGCGATAGGGTTACAAGAAAAATATTTTTTGACATACATAACTGTCAGTCGTTTGACAGTTGGCGCGATTGACAGAATGCGCGCTGCAAATATCGTTTAAAACAGATGTATCGGTCGGAATTATGTTTTTGGAATATTTTCTTTTTTAATAATTATACCAATTCGAATTCAATATTCATATTTAAGACAAGACAACGTCGGGTCAGCTAGTATATTTATATTATAAATAGTACCTGGGAGACCGAGCTTCGCTCGGTAGCTTTTTGCATAATCGTCTTTTTTTTGTGAAATTGCGTTTTTACAGGAAATACAATTATGCAGTTGACCTTGAAATGCAAAACTGTATCTGTATTTTCATCAAAATCGTTAGAGCCATTTCCGAGATACCCGAAATATAAATACATATAAAAATAAATACGTACATACATGCAAGAATAGCTCGTATAAAGTAATAAGATAAGATAATTTGATGGATTTAATAAATTGTATTAGAATATATTAAACTATCTTTTGCCCGCGACTTCGTCCGCGTGATATCGGCCATCAGACATCGTAAAGTGTAGGTAATCTAATGTAGGGTGCACCTGAGGCCCCGGCCCTAAGACCCGGTGACGGAACACTGTGTGGTTTTAGTCCGACATACCACCTTGTTGTTTGGCCCCGGTGAGCTGATGACCCGTGGGGGTTAGGTAGTATTTGTTAGATAGTAATGGAGGACGGAAAACCCACCAGTCACCTTCGGTTTGTAGACCAAAACGATGACTACAGCCTAGGATAAACCTCAACGAATTGCCATATACATATTTCACATTGCTGCCGAATATTCCCGAGGATGCTCCGCGACCCCGTTTAGAGGTGAAACACTGGTCGAACTATTATTACATGCCAGTGGAAGATTGCAATTTAAGGTTTAAGGCTTTGGAGATACTTGCAACGCCTGGTAAGTATATCTCACTGTGCTGGGTGTTCGGTTTAGATTCCCTGTCTATGGCAATTCGTTGAGGCTAATGTCCGTGAAGGTGTATCTTTCTCCGAATCCCGAGATTTTAATCACATCTTCACCAAATTCGCGTGGTAACAAAAACGGTTCATATTTGACGGAGACCTAAGGTAACATACACAAAAAAATAATACCTACATGAGCGTCAAATTGAGAAAATCTCTTTTTTATGTTGGGTAAAAATCGATGCGTGATGCAGTCAAAATGTAAATTTTTTACAAACTGTCATCACCTATTTTAACCCTATAGAACGCCTACAATCATGTAAGAAATACATCCTCCAAATTATTATTACCTGTATGCGTAAATGATACTTATTTCTTTTTACGAAAAACTGAAAATAATATAAAATTCTCAAACATTTTTTTTTCATTTATTATAACGCCATCTATTATGGCATTATAGTTATACCTTACTTGTATTTATAATTTATAACATTTTCAGTTTTGAGTAAAAATATTTTTTTTATTTCCTTTATTGTGTTATAAATATTACATTATTTTTTGTGCTGTAAATGGGTATAGTCTTAAATTTAATATTTTTTTCACAAAATTCTGAAATGTACAGAGTCATAAAATTATACAATGTATATAGTAGTATAGTTTCTTATAGCGTCATCAATAAGAAAGTCTTATATTTTAACGCCATATACCTCACTTGTCGCATGATGTCATGACTTTTATTGTCAACTTGAAGTTGATCAAGCCAAGCTAACACGTGGTCCCATACTAACATTGCCATCCTTTTTCAATCCCATTAGGGGTGGAATTTTCGAAAATCCTTTCTTATCGGATGCCTACATAATATAAGGAATACGTTCTCTAAATTTCACGTCTCTACGACCAGCGGTTTAGGCTGTGCCTCGATCCCTCAGTCAGGACAAAGGATTTTATATATATAGATAATGTAATAACTCTTAGCGATAATATCCACTTTGTGTTTTATTTTTAAGCAATATATCGTTGGTGTACAATAAAGATTATTCTATTCTAAACTCGAAGTTAAATTTGCGCCATTTGTGAAAGTTGTCCTAACTAATATACAGATAATTAGTTTACGAGATATTACAGTAGTATCGCGCAGAATCCACAGATTGTCAGATGGTCAGGAATTTTCGTTGCATTAACACCGTTTTTTTTTGACTAGCTGGCCGGCCGCCGAGCATCTGAAGTGTAACGTGCGATCGTCGTTCCCAATATGTTGTAAATCAGTTGAATATACTTTTTTACTTAAATTACTATTTCTACTAAAATGTACATCACAAATTAATATTATACTAATACGAGTATGTAGCTAACGCTGACAAATCACAATTAATTTATGGAATATATAGTCATTATTAATCAGTTTGTTAAGGAACAAGTGCATTAGTGTATTTATTACCTTGCCATTACTTTTGCTACAGTATTTATAGACAACTTATCTTTGCATTGTAGTAAAATTATTACACATTGGTATCAAGCAGACAATCAAGCCTCCACGAAGCGTGTACCTTGAGCGAAGGGCAGCGGCAACTGTCTCCTTCGTGGGGAGACGTTGTTGGTTTATCGGCAAATTTTTAGCGAGCCGGGACGGTAAAAATCTTGGGCTGCTCTCTGATTAGCAGAAGGCACAGAAACCGTGAAGAGGCGCAAACATTGCTGGACATGGGTTGTGATGAACTCCGTTCAACCAACTCGTAGCCCTGTCCTGTTTTAATAAATTGCTTCTTTCTTTTGAGTGATTTTCAGATAACCCAATACGGATTTTCCAGAACTCAAGGCATCAAAATGCTCCAACCTGAAATGAGACTAAAGAGGTAGAACTTAACAACCCCAAAAGAAAGCTGTTTCGATTGTTTAACTTACATTTAATTCCACAGGACACAATAAAATCAGACTTTTCACCATTCGGAAGAATAGTTAAATGTCGCCTGGTGAGAGATATCGTGACAGGGAAATCCAAACAATATGCATTTGTTGAGTACGAAAACATTGGCAGTTTGGAGAGGGCTTTGAAAGACATGCACAAAGAATACATAGATGGCTCGGAAATAATTGTGGAGCGAGAGGCAGGACGAAGGCTGATCGGCTGGCGGCCACGACGACTCGGCGGCGGCTTCGGCGGAAAGAAAGAGTCCGGCCAACTTCGGTTTGGATGCCAGGATAGACCATTTAGAAAACCATTCATAATAGCACCGAAAAAAGAACGTGATATTAAAAGATAATAAATTTTGTTAAGTACTTTTTTTTAGTTCCATGTTCTTTTATTTGTAAAGTAAGCCATTTTTTTTTCTCGTGTGGAAACCTCCTTGGGTCATCACCTCACCTGAGCTAATGGTGAAGTGGTATGTCGGATTCGAACCGACTAAAACCACACGGTGTTCCGTCACAAGTGGGCCTATTGCAGGGGACCCGGGAATACCCTAAGAAGTAAGCCTCCGGGGCATAAGCAACAGATTTGTCCATCCTTTTATATGTGCTTGCTTACCATAAAGCCTAGTGTTTGTTCGTCAATTTGGTTTTTTTTTAATAGAAAATAAAATTTAGTGCAAAAAATAACTGAAAAAACTCAAACCGAGCTTACTACACGCAAGGGCAAATATCGACCACATGGTGCTATACGTAGAATTAACCACATCTTCATCTCGTTGGGGTGTACGTAGATGAATGAAATGGATTTTGGTCATATAATCAGGTAGGTCAAAAAAAAGTAATTGAAAAAATCAAAAATCATTATTTCATGATCCCTATTACTTTGCGAAAAAGAATTTCAACCGGGACATAAATAGAGAGAGAGAGAGCGAGACGCTGTAGATGAAAAATAAATACTCGAAACCTCGTAAAGCTCCCATAACAGTTCACCACCTAGACAAGTGCAAAGACACCTACTACTATTTATTTTTTATCGTTTATAATCCAAGTGACTACCGCCGCCCATGGGCACCTGCAACTGCAGACTCACAAGTGCGTTGCCGGCCTTTAAAGTGACAATAGGGAAAGGGGGGAAGAGGGCAGCGTTAGGGCTTCCGGTAACCGCACTCACTCGGCGAAAAGCAATGAAGCATTGCTCCACTGCCGGTTGTCTGTGCGGCCGTGGTATTACTCCGGTCGAGCCGGTCCATACGTGCCGAAGCATGGCTCTCCCACGAAACGAACAAAGACTAAACCCTTGTGAACTACAGTAATAAAAAAAGTGAATAGTGTCAAACTTTAATTCCCCTTCCCATCTTCAATTCCCGTTCCCAACTTTAATTCCCAATATGCCCGGTTGGCGGCAACAGGCTTGCCCCCTAGTACGTACGTGGGCCCAAATTATAGCTGGCAAAATGTGGGTGTTTAATACACCTCTGCCTACCCCTTGGGGATACAGGTGTGCGCCTGTGTATGTATGTATAACATTATAATAATGTGTAATATTCACAGCTCTTTCTATCCTAAAGTAGCTTGTACTGTGGGTCCTAGAACAAGTAAACATACTGGAATACATTTTTTCTTGTAAATACATACAAAAGTATTATACTTATAAACACCCAGAACAATGCAAGTAGACCTATTCGTGCATATATAATTATGTTGACGGGAATTAACGCGATCACGTAGGTACTTAATAGAATTTCCTGACGTTTTGACCAGGTTGCACTGGCCGTTTTCACAGGCTGACGGTGAGTCAACCTGTGCCTTCAAAATCACTCCATATTATAAAATAAAGTCCCCCGCCGCGTCTGTCTGTCTGTCTGTTCGCGATAAACTCAAAAACCACTGAACGGATAGAGCGATTCATGAGGAAGGTTTAGGTTATACGGATACTATCGCGATTTATTTGGTGTTATTTTACTATTTACACTGATCCCAACTTTTCAGTTGCTTTTCAGCAGCCATGGTTACGGGTAGACTAAGATGGTGGTCGTCTCATGTATCGAAGTGCAAAGTTATCTCAAAGTACCCGAAGTTTGTTGATTGTTGGTGTTACTATTTACCCAGAATGAGCTCAAAGTGTCTTGAAGCCTTGCTGTGTTTTGTATTTTCTTGGGTTTGAGTAAGTGAATAACCGGATCCCAAGCTGGTGGTACGTTCCAACCATCTTCTCTATTAAAATTAGGGTGTTTTTTAATTTCAATAGCCTCACGGAGCATCCTTGGTAGGAATCGGTGGTTTATCGAAACGCAGGTAATGGTTGGTCCCTTGTTGCACGTTTTCACACACAGCAGACTTCATCGAGCGTTGGTGTTTTATGTCAGCAATGTGTTCTTTGAGGCGGGTGCCAATGCTTCTCTTGGTTTGACCAATGTACGAGAGCCCACAGTCACAGTCTATTTTATAGACCCCTGCATCTTGTAGAGGTACTTGGCACTTGACAGATGGTAAAAATTTACTTATCTTCGTTGGCAGCTTGTAGTATGTATTGATTGAAGCTCGCTTCAAGATGTAGCCAATCTTGTCAGTAACTCCTCGTACATACGGTAGAATGGCAGGCTGGCGCTCGACAGTGGCTGGCTTTTCTTGGGATCTGTGACGGAGGCGCGGTAGTGGGAGCTTGTTGTCTTGCAGTACGTGCTTGACATGTGCCAGCTCAGCGTCCAGGTGTTTCTTGTCACAGATCCCACGGGCTCTCTGAAACAAAGACATCCCCACGGTAGCTAGCTGTTTTGGATGGTGGTGAGATTCACCGTTTAAGTACCTATCAGTATGGGTCTTTTTTATACACAGTGTGGCTTAAAGTATTGTTAGGATTTCTGATCATAAGTACATCTAAGAAGGCTAATGAAGTATTTGCCTCTAATGCCATAGTAAATTTTATGTTGTTATTAATGGAATTAAGGTGTTCTAGGAATGCATTTACACTATCTGTTGGTAATATTGTAAAAGTATCATCTATATACCGTTTATAAAATCTAGGTGTGATGGCGGCAGTCTGCAGACCTCGAGCCTCGAAGGCCTCCATACAGATGTCAGCAACAACGGGCGATACAGGGGAGCCCATTGCCACGCCATTGATTTGTTCGTAGAACTTATTGTCCCACAACAGCTAGCCAGTTGTTAAGCAGTGTTCGAGTATTTCTGCATATTCCTCAGGCATGGTGTTCTCTAATAACTTCCTCATAGTTATTTCTACACAGTCATGTGCAGGTATGCATGTAAATAATGACTGTACATGAAAACTGACCATTGTTTCTTTGTTAGTGAGATGTAGGTGTTTAATCTCACTAACAAAATGGTAGGAATCTCTAACATACGCTCTTGTGTTGCCTTACTTAGAGGCAACACAAGAGTGTATGTTAGAGATTCGCGTAAACTTTCGACAATATCAAGGTTTAGGTACCTATATAATTTGTTAAGGTTTTGTGTAAATTGGTTGAAAAATGATGATGATTGTTGAAGATGTCTCTACTACCCGTGCGAAGCCGGGGCGGGTTACTTAGTAGTTGTATATAATGAAGCGCAAAAGTTTATAAGTTACCATTCATGCATACAAAAATGGGCACTGAGAAGGAATCAAATCCGCGACCCCTAACGTAGCAGTCGAATGCACTACCGCCGCACCACAGAGGTCTTCATTGTAGTATTAGTATTACCCGTTAACTTTGTACGAACACTCAAAAATACTCTAAAAGACATCATTGTACTCATTCTTACGTAGCAATTAGGATTTAAACTAAACAGCGCTGCATTTTCAAACAATGGTTAGCTTAAGTAGATTAAGTTGATTATCACAGAATGTGTATTTTTGTTGGCGCTACAACAACAAATAATAAAAATAAATTAAAGGGGTACCCATACAGGAGACGTGTTATTTGGAGTTTGTTGCTCGATTATAACGGCGATAATAGTGTATTATAATAATAGCAAAAGAACTTACTACTACTAATGTAGGTACATAGATAGTACTAAATCTTTTACGATGGTGCGCGCTTTATGAGAAATAAAACCCGACGCGTTTTGCGTTCGGTCATGGGTGGACTTTACATACAGTACTTTATTGTTAGTTACATTAATGTATGACGTATGATCACATTGACATACGATCACATTGGCCGTGTCCGACAGACATTGGTAGAGATACAAAATGACAGATGATGTGAAATAATGTGTTATGTGTGCTGCAAGGAATTCAAGGGTTGGTGTAAGTCCTTCACGCGTATAGAGGCGTTTCTTACGGCTTTAGAGGTTGTGCTGGCACTTGTGCTTATAGGATTAGTAACTTTCTTGTCACTTCATTTGATAGTTTGTCCGACTGAACTGGAGAAAATCAACCAAGAAATACCGGAAACCGCCAAACCAACACCTGTACCCACGACACCGCGCACGATACTCATTTCACACACACCATCACATAAGAGTATAACAACAACAAGTTTAAGTTTCAGCACCACCACTTTGTCTCCTGACATTGAGTGTACTTGGACACCCTCTCATAAAACCAAGGCAACTACACACTATTATTGGATGTCCGGACAAAAATATGCCACTGATCAGAAAATAACACTTAAACACTCAAAATTCTCCAAAGTACCTGAAGATTATGATGTCATATATGACAGGGATTCGGACGGATACGATGCCTCGCAGACATATATGAATTATGTCGCGGCTCTGGTTAAGTTAAAGCCTCCTGAGGATGTGACGTTCGGCTGCATCCTCACTAAAGTGACACGACACTGGACACTGACGGCAGCTAGTTGTATTGAATCTATTGAGGAGGTGGAGTCACTGGACTTATTCTTTATAATGGATTCGTATGGATTGATGAAGAAAGGACGCAGCCACGCGGTGATGGACGTGCAGATTCACCCGCTGTACCAAGGCGTCAATCGCAGCTATGATCTTGCTGCATTGCGCAGCGAGACTGTTTTGATTCCCAGCAGACAGCTCCTGTTGCAAGTGCCTACCCTGCTAGAGTATTTCGTTGTGGCCGTTGGGGAAAGATTCACTTTACTTGGCTATGGAGGATATAGGTAGGTGTTATCCATAGTCAGCTATTTTCCTGAAAAGTCTAATTTTGTTTGTACATTTATTTCAAAGAGGCTGTACTAGAACCGGCTATATTATCAGTAGCATAAATAGTACCTACACATCCCCTGGTTGTACAGAATTGTGGACTGGTTTTCGTCCAGTCTACAGTCTTCTTCCTACCCACTTATAAATTCCTACCTATTCAATAAAGGTACCTATTTCCATAACAAGCCGACTCTTCATACTTTTCAAAACCGGCTTAGAACCACGCCGCTCTGTATCGAACTCCGTTACCTGCATCTCAGTGTAGGTACTTACTCTAATCCTTACGATAAGGTTAGCCTTAAATTAGGTAGATTACAAAGCTAATTTAAGCTTCGTACTGTTTGCACCTTTTCAGGTCAATAGATAGGAGCCCAATGGGTCGCCGGTTACGTGAAGTTTCAACGTATACTGTATCGCTAGCCCAATGCTCAGCAGAGGGCAAAGACGTGTGGTCGCCGCGCCACCTTATAGGGGGCAGTGCCATTACGGCGGGCTCGTGCGGAGCCGCCGGCGGGGGCGCGTGCATGGCTCACGCACTGTGCGCGGGCTCGTTGTACTCTCGCGCCGCACCCTGTTCCTACTGCGGCGGAACACCACTACTGCGCGGCGGGAAATTGTTTGGTATCATGGCCCGAAATCGACAATGTGGCGTGGCCTGCGAGCCAACGCTCTACGTCAATGTAGCTGCATTAAAGGATTGGTTGGACTCAGTCATATCAACATAATTATTTATTTTGCATTGTGCGTTGCATTTCAGATTTCTTCTGTACTTACTGGATTATTAACAATTAAAACTGCAGTGGTGCTTCTCAGTTGTGTGGACCGATAAATCTATCTAGGTAAATTATAAATATAAATGGGAACAACATAAAACAATATGGAGGCGGATTAGGTTACCGCCTCTATTTTGTTATAAGGACTTAACTTCTACCTACCAGGCATTTTCGACAACCACAGACAAGGAGAAAATAAAAATAAATGTCAAAAGTGACAACAAAAGTCGAAAAGAAGTCTGCGGTACAAAAGTATGAAGTTAGAACGTTTATAGCAATTTAATAAAAAATTGAAGTTAAAGTAGCTAGTTGATAATTAGGTATATATTGTTTTGTATATACTTAAACTTAATAAGAAAGTTTCACAAACTAAATGGTAGCACATCTCGCATATGAGATCACTAAGACAAGAGAAGACTGGTTCAGCTCGTCACAGTGTGTGCCAACAAAGCCCTGGTGGTGATCTCGCTGATGATGGCGGCATTCATAGTGTGCACCATCGGCGCGGCCGTCATCCAAATTATAGCAGTCATCGAAGAAAGGGACAACAATGACACTATTAATCTAGATGACTTTAGCTAGTTATATAAAATCTTTTTAAATTTCTTTTGAATACAATATACAAAATATCGTTACTCTTCTTATTTACTTTCCGCCTTCATAAACATCCCACTCACCATTAACTCATCGAACAAAGATCTCCGTAATACTTCCACAGCGATGCCTTGGACCGGTGACAAATTCTGCCATGGCGCGGATGCTTAGCTGTTCCTTTGTTACGTATGCACGGATACGTACTTAGGTAACGTACCTATATGTTATGGATTATACACGTATGTAACATAATTATATTATACGTATATATATATATAGTGGTGGTGTTAAAATAATGTAGTTACTGTTTGTCTGTACAAGTTTATGTTGAGCAGACGAGTCGGACGACGCAGTTGAGCAAAACAGTAAGCAGAATTTATTGTCTGAAAGTCTGAAACAGAGCCACGGATTCGTCCTTTATATTACATTACAAAGCTCACGTATATGTTTAATAAAATTACAAAGCTTATTCATTTATACTTTAGAAGAAGTTCGAGGCGGCCTAGGGTAAAGATGCAAGGTAGGATTTGGAAGAGGGTTTTGCCCAGCAGTGGGACAGTTTAAGCTAGGGAAAAAAATAGTTTAAACAAGCCAAGTAACGTCGACCTGCGTCTACCGCCCAGCATAAGCTTAGTCTATGAAAGTTGACCCGACAGATGTCGATCTTTGTTCGTATTCATCGCAGAAGCGAACGCACCATCCCTTCCTTGCCGTACTTGATCGATACACATCGTTGATATTATATTATGTCATCTGTGCTGCGTTGGAGCCGAGACAGAACTCGTGTTGGAAAAATTTGCAAAATTAGATTTTTCAACGACCGTACGGTAGGACAATCAATAAACAGTATTTTTAAATGTTATTATTAATTTGCTACGTTTCCATCTACATCTCAAAGATAGATATCTTTTATTCTTTAAAGATATTAGCTAGTATTAAAAAATGCGTTTGGCAACGTGTGGCGCCAGATACAGACGCAACAGGTCGCTTCACTCATTAAAAAAAAGGTTCCCCGTCGGGTTCGAAACTAGTCGGCCATTCTCGAAATACATACAGTCAAAGAGAGTCAGTCAGTCGCTATATTAAACTTGTTAACACTTTCAGTGCCGGCGACACGCCTGGCGTGTTCTTCTAAATTTCTTCCAGGGCCGAGGACACGCCTGGAGTGTCCAAAATGTTTCTTCAATATTTAAGCCATTATGCAGTATTAAGTATTAAAAATAACGGTGTAGCTTAATTATTTCATAAGATAACCAAATTGGAAGTGGCTCCTGTGCTACAAAATTTTTTTGACCATGGCAACTTTTACTTAACTTAAACGTTGATATAGTTGATATTGATGAACTATTTGATGCAAGAATTTTTTAATAATGGACAATTTTTCGAAAATAATATTTGTTTTATATTACTGTTGATGTTCTATTAGAACAGGTATATTAAAAAAAAATAACGTTTTGCACTAAACTTTTGTTCAAACAAAAACATTATCCGCAAAAGATCGACAGTAACAAGCCCCCGCTCGTAGTTCATGACCTCTCGTGCTCTAGTCCCTCACGAACTCCCTGAAGGCCGTAGTTACCTGCGAGGCGCCTTGGGTCGCGTGCAGCGAGTGTGTCCAACGTGTCCAATATAATGAATGCATCCTTCACAGCGGTGTGCGTTACTCCAGCAGGAAAGTAGCTCCTAGAGTGATATGAGTGGAAAGTATAATTAGTGCGTAATCTGCTGCGAATGTGCGCCGCATAAAAAAAATTGTGCATGTTGTCGTTTTAGAAAAAAACGGAAACTGCCACTTTACTGATGGAGTAACGCACAATTCAGGTCGTCATAAAGTAAAACACATAATAAGCATAACATAAACATTTATTAAATATTTTCAATAAGTTTTGAATCATTATATAATACAATGCAAACTAGACATGTCGCCGTTGTACCTCCCTCCAATATACATATATACCGACGTTATGCTGCTTTTTACAAACACGTCTGCCACTATCGCTACAGAGTTACTAAGGCATTTAACATTTTATACAACCTGTCGCCTCCACACAAACCATTCGCTAACTATACACGATGCTTATATTACACATATGCGCGGGGAAATAACGTAACGTGACGACACCATCATTGACTACCCGCAGTCGTCAGTAGATAAAACTAAACGCATCAATTGCACTCGATTTTGAATCGAAATCTAAGCCCAATATAAACACCTAACGACCGCCTACATTTTATCTAAAAAGTAATGAATAACATAATTGATAAATATAACATAGTAATTAAAAATTTAAATAATACATTTTTTCACAATTGATGGATTACCATAAGTTTAACCTTCTATAATTTAACAAATACTCTATTTTTATTAAAGATATACGGTTGCACTGTGTGTAGTGTGAGTGTAGCGCCTGACATCGACGAGACAGGTCGCCTCACCTCTGATAAAGCGCCCCTGCGGAGTCCGAAACTAGCCGAGTGAGTACAGCCGTCTGTCTTCAATAAATATGAATACTACCTCAAGGAGTTTTTTAATCTAAAATATTTAATTTTTACTAACAAAATGAGTATAAAGAATGAGAAAGTAAGAGATGAGTAAGAGTAAGAGGAGCGAATGAGTCACTTTGCAGTAGAGAATGTAGTGCTAACTATAGGATTTATCTTAACAAAACGTATTCGTTATGTTGTTTGTCTCGAGCCCTGATTTTCACACACAACTTACGTGGAAAGTCTTACCTTAGTCTTGAAGGCGTAAGATGTGTGTAAAATAATTACAATACACTTAATTTTAACAATTAAGTCCCATGCACTGCCTTGGTGTCGTCGGTAGAGTGCCGGGCGCGAGGGCTCGGAGTTCGTCACTATACACAACTAACTTCTTAGTTGGCAAGTAGGTCGTCTTACTATTAATAATTATAATCATTATATATATTTTTCTATAATTATGTATATTGCTGTTATCACATAATTTAGTTAATATTATTTAGTGTGAATTTGAATTGCAATAATTACTTCATACTAAGTCTTATATGAAAGATCACATTCTGATATTATAAGTATTTTTTTTTCTTTTCAATAAAAAAATCATTATCAGTCATGGGTCGCTATGGTCATAAATATTCTGTACTATGTGCATTTGAATGAAAAAAGAAAAGAAATTAAATAAAAATAACAAAAAATAATAGTGTAAATAAATAAATATTTAAATAAAAATGATAAAGAAAAGAAAAGTTAAGCAAACTTGTAACTGGAACGAACAACAGAACCCGTGGTTTAAAGTAATCAATTGAGTTCAAATTCAGACCGTATATAAACATTATCAAGGGGTAGAGGCCAGGACTGCCAGACTTATGCAGAGTCTCTCGCTGGCCGGAGTCTACATGAAAAAAATATCTTATCAATAGAACATACATAATCCTTGTTCCAAAACCAGTCAATTGCAGCGATGCCCGTGTCTAACGCCTTTTGGTTCAATATTGTTTGACGACTCGCTTTTCACTTCATATTATTTTCAATTTATGATCGATAACCTTTATGATGTGCCGCTTTAGAGCGAGAATTGCTTACACTTAGAAGTACACAACAATAATATAGGTACTTGGATGAAAAACTTGCAAGCGATTTTCAACAAAAAGTGGGACACTGTTAAGGTTTTATTGTGTTACATGAACATTTCTGAGATGTATATAAGTATTTCAATAGAGCTCCTGTCAGTGTGGGTGCGTGTCGTCAGTTGAGTGGTCGGTTGGTTATATTCCGCTGCGGTATGTCTCGTCGCCGTTGTCAAGTCGGGATGGGTCGTACATGCTGTTCTGAAATATAAATTACATATACATTTTAAAAGCTATAACTAGGTACTAATAATAAATTATGTCAAGAAACTATACCGCAGTGGGCGCTTAAAACTGTACCACAACCTGACGTGTCGTTTTAAGTTTGGACTGTATTTATTCCGATGTACTGCCCTGTGGGCAAAATATTTTTGGGTTATATTTTACTTCCGTAAAAACTTATCGCCCTAGTTTCATTTATTTACCAAATGAATATTTAGAAAATGTTCATTTCGCGTTTTATTCACTTGGTTGAATTATCATTTGGCATCATTTTACTTTGTCAAAAACTAACTACTGCCAGAGAAGTAGGTTAGGTTAGAACTGCGACCCCAACAGCGCGAGCCGAGCGAGTGAAGAGAGCGTGCCGCGAAAAACGAACTGCTTTGAGATTTTATACTCAGTTTTTTTAATGCTCTGACTTTGGACATGGAAATTCTTACCTGTTAATTATTTGTCCAAATAATTATTTGTTAATCAACTACTTGCCAAAAATAACGTTTTTTGCCAAATGAAAATTTGCGAAAAATAGTTTGCGATGATATATTTTTGGAATTTTTTTTTGCTCATACATTAGTAAATAATTTATTCCATTTTGCTGAGTGAATGAACGTTTTAAAATCCATATGCGTGAGCAGATTATAAATGAGTTTTTTTTGAATTTTCGATCATAAAAACATTACGTTGACGCAACCAAGAGTGTGTATATATGTTAAGTGCGAAGTTTTGCACCGACGCAGATCATGTTGAGTTAGTGTTTTACTACTCTCTCTCGTATTCTGTACTATTGCATTACTCTCTGTTTGTATCTGTTAATGGGTCCAAAATTGAAATGGTAACTGATGGTGATGGTGTCAGAGTTATATTTCTTAGCAAATTCTTGTGCATACACGTGTTGGTACAAATTAGTACTAATAATATTTGGGTTAAAGTATTTTTTTTAAATATTATTAAGTCAAATTGAGGTTCGTATCATTTCTAAATAGAACATTCTTTTACAGTACTTTATGAACTACTGTTATTATTCTAAAATGTGTCGAATAGCTATTTTACTACCTGTCAATGTCCGTTAGGTAAGCTTGCGTCCTGGCGGCGTGTGGGAACAACAAACTAATTAATAACTAAATACTACCTACATTAATAAAAGTAGAATAATGTAACTGCAACGTAGCGAAAGACAGATAAATGACTTTCTCTGAAGGCTTTCACCTCAGGAGTTCTCACGAAAAAAAAAAACAGTAACAAAGCTCATTAATAATTTTTTAATATTGTAAAAATTTATAATGTGTCCGCAAGCGCTTTATTACTCTTTTGGGTGATAAGTGAGTTGTGGAAGGCAACACTCGACTAAGTTTTGAATAATTCTTGTTGGTATAATATGGCGCAAGAGTGTGCGTTCCACAGCGCAAGTCTTTATCGCTATCGGTTTGCTCAATCGCTAACATTTGACGGCTATGGCGTGGTGGTCACTGCATTGCAAATACAATACAATATACTTGTACTTAGTGTTATAGAGAACTTCCCGGCCACAGTCAGTTCGAGTGATAGGTGTGCGACCTTGATCTGTTCGACCTATTGCTTACACTCGTACACACTAATCATTTCGTATAAGCAATTAACCTTTCTTTCTGCTGCCTTCCCTTCTTACTTTTACATTTCTATACATACTCCTAATTTACCCGTTTTTAATACCCAAAGTGCTTGGACGATGGCTATGGGTTTCCCCCCCTATTACATAATTATAGTTGGTAAAATGTGGGTGGTTCAAAACGTTTTCGGGGACATAGGCGCGAAGTGTACGTGTGTATGTGATGTGCTATATCCAGAAGACAAGAAGATTGTTATAAGATATATATTGCATTACCTTCTCTGTGTTTATATTTGGTTTAGAAGTCGTTCCGGACAGAAAGGGAGGGATGGATACTTCTATCGCGTCCGGGAGGTCGTCATGTGGGAGATCCTGTTTGGTCGGTAAACGAAATGTGTAGGATTATTAGGATACAAAAGGAAAGGGAGTAGATAGGGGACTGAGGGAATAGTAAGACAATTGCTGTTAGTTTTTTCTGCTAATTATTTATATTTTAACGAGCAGCAGACATTATACGGATAAATAACAATCGATAAGACATTTTCATTTATCTACATTTGCAAGCGAGACAATGAACTTTGTCGATGTCATATACATAAAAAGATTTACAAATTCAAATCCTAGGTTCTAAGCTTCAAAATAGTATAAATTTATTGAAAATCGGCCCAGTATAAGTGTTCTAACTTACTAACTAATATTGTAAATGCGAAACCGAGTTCGTTTCTTACGCATTCACGTCCCAACTATTGAACCGATCGTCATGAAATGTCGCACAGAGTCGCGCTAGAGCTAGCAATCAGTGAAGTACCTGCGGCAGTGGCGCCGGCACGAAGTAGTTGGTGGGCGCCGCGGGCAGCGCGGGGCCCAGCAGTGCGGGGCCCAGCAGCTCGGGCGCGGGGGGCGTCTCGCGCGGGGCTGCGCCGCGGGGGTTGAACACGTCCACGTACGACTTCTTTATATCTAGAACACACGTTATACGTTCATGTATAAACCGATGACACCGACTGTACTTTAATTATTAAAAAAACCTCACGAGATTTGTGTTCACAAACATATTTTTTTTTAGATTTCGATAGTTCTACTATGCTACGTCCGTTCATTTATTTTCTATTTAACGGTACGATAAGTAGTCGATTATAGATGCCCGAATAT